>VXBC01010530.1:273981-478484 GCA_013399945.1 Ploceus nigricollis | reverse complement strand
TTTTTTTGCGGTGAGGGTAGTAAAATACTGGAACTGGTTTCCCAGAGAGATGGTAGAAGCCTCCATCCCTGGATTAGACAAGATGCTGAGCAACCTGATCTAGTTGAAGATATCCCTGCTGAGGGCATGGGGGTTTAGGCTGGATGACCTTTAAGGTTCCTTCAACCCAAATTATTCCATGATTCTATGTTTGCAAGTAACATCCATGCTATCATCACCTGCTTGTGTTACAAAACTAGTTAGAATAATATGTGGTTGCTGTTGTGAAATGGAGCAAACAGTGAAGTGTGAGCAGTGTGTGTAACTCTCATGTTTATGAGCAGACACAGCCCCAAAAGGGTGCATGCCAAGGGCTGACCTGAAAAGAAAAAGATATATAGAAGGGGCAGAAAGCAACATACCTACCAACATTAGGTAACACAAACCTTGCAGTTCTTACCTTGCTGCCTAGTATTTCTCTTTCATCTCTCTGTTGCAAACAGAAGAAAAAAAATTCCCCATCGTCAAGAGAATCTGGAGCCCAGTGAGATTTATGATTGATTTTCTCAAACACTCTTCTCTTCTCATATACTTTCCTTATCATTTCCTGCTCAAAATACCTGAGGTTTTGCAAATCACTATTAGTGCCTGAAAAATTCCACTAAAGTTAAGGCAGTCAGGGATAGTTGCTGAATGCTGATGCAAAGGGCTGCCTGTCTGGGTGGAAAAAAGCACCACCCAGAAGATCAGGTTAAAGACGAAGAAGAAAAGGAAAAAAAAATTCACCCACTCAGAAGAAGGTAGAAAAAGGAAAGAATTACAGTAACCACAGCTAACCCGCTCATGGTAGGAGTTTTCTATCTTTGGTAAGTACTAGCATTAATGCCAAAAAACTCTCCAGTCCCTATTTTCCTTTCTACAAAGTCCAGTCACGTTTTCACATTTTCCAGTCATGATACTGATGTTTTGGCAGACTCAGAGATGAAGGCATGACCTTCTTAACAGCAGTCAGAATGCTTTGTGTCATTCTGCATCTCAAAATGGAGTGAAAATATAAGTGACCTGGACTGATTGGTATAAAAATAGGAAAGTGGGGATGGTGATTTGATTTCTATCTGTGCAACGCTCCATTAAGAAAGCAGAATGTTTCATTGTATGCATGCATACTGCCTACCCCACTTCCAAAGCAGTCAGCATTGCTTTTACTTGCAAATATGTACCTTGCAAATATTTATAACTTTATTTCCTACCGACCTGTCTTATTCAATCTCTCGGTTAGTGTTATCATATCCCAAGGCTTTGGAAGACAAAGCTGCTATCAAGAAGCTCTGAAAACAGCACCTCAAACACAGCAGCTGAACAAATACTCCATCTTTTGACCTAAGAAGTACCTCACACATTTCAGTGAATGAAGGTTCCCCAGAAAACTCCAGCCTCCAAAATGACAAAATATAGCCTACCAAGTGCTCTAAACCGTAAACATAACAGAACCTGAACATTTAGTTTTTCCTCATATATGAATAAGGGCATATCATTTTTCTAGTTGGTGAAAATGAACAAGGGCACCATTCATACTTTGTGTGTGTGTCCACATTGTGTACAAGCATATGGAGGTATCACTACAGCTTGTGTAGGTGTAATAAAAATATCACTACCTATCCAACTCATGCCAATAGTGCTGAAGAGAAGACAGTGATGGCTGCCAAGATGACCAAAATTAGTTTTCTCTATTATTAGGTTCTGTTGAGTACATCAGGACTTTATTTCAATGTTTATATGTTGTTTACACTGAAGAACCCAGATGAAGCCTGTTCTTTTAGAGTGTAGTACTAATTTGTGGATTCACACATGGTCTGTCAGTCATCTGAAGAATTAAAACATAGAAGCAGACAGCCAAAGCTTTTCCAGTTAATGCTGCTGACTCCTAGGAGAGACAGGTGTCTACACGTCCTGAAACCCTAAGCCCTACTCCCCTGGCCCTGTTAGTCTCCCATCTTTTCTTCTCAATTGCCAAGACTATATGTAATTCCTGTGTGGGACCAGGCAAGTCCTGGGAGGGCTTATGACCTTGGGCTTCATGATGACAGAACTGGTGGTATTCCTGAAGAGCCAGGCTGCTCCCGGAGGCAGAGAATTGCATGTGCCTGGTGTTACACCCCTGCCCATGTCCATAAGTAACAAGTGAGCGGAGCATTCTGTCCTTAGATCTGATGGATGGCTGTATAGTATTCCAGCTGTTGTTCACAGCACACTGTACAATATGCAAAGACTAATGACATATTTAAAAAGAAAGTAAAAGCACAATATCAACCCTTAATAACTAATATAAATGAATATAAAGAAAAATAAACACCAAAGCAAAGCCATATTGTACGGACTGTGTCTTTTGCATACTTAAATCTTACTTCTATAAGAAATGAGAAATGAGGGTAAGAACAGATATGTTTGCTTTGCCATACAGCAGTTTCTTTAACATTTGAGCCTGTGCAATTACAGACCTACCAGGTCATGACACTTCTCAGATGAGAGGATATGAGTCATCTGAGACTTATGGAAAAGATGCTGAAAGCAGAAGATCCTTAATTTGGTCAGATACACAAATGGAAAATAAAAATTGTAATGACTGTCAATCTACCTTTCTCAGATTCGAAAACGGAAAATGTGACAGGTTCATTTTATCTTATCAATCTGTAAAACACCTTCATACTCTCATAATTACACACACATGGACAAACTGCAAAACCAGCTATAGCTAACATTTGTTGAGCTGATGATTTCCACTGCTTCTACTGTGAGCATAACTTAATTTGTTTGTTTTATGACTTTTGTCTACAGCTCTAACCAGGTTATTTTTCAAGACTAACAAAATAAGGGCAACAGCAGATTGCAAAAACATTTAATCTCTAGGCTTTGGAAGGTCTTACTGTGCACAAGGTATATATGTAAGTGAGGAATTTGGAAAGATGATGTGCATCAGCTGATATTACACGTTTTGAAAAATTGAAGAATTTGGCATATTACTTTAGCATGTATTTTGACCAAATCTCTAGCAAGAGGAGGTCTTTTTGGCTACATGGGGACTGAGGCCCAGACAGTAGTTCTCAGAACTAAGCTGCCTTATGGACTTAAGTGAGGTGAAGCAGTTTGCATAAAACTTAATACTGCCCTTATTTTTTCTTTACTGTCAGGAATAAACTCCCTACAGATAACTTAAGATTTTATAAAGGACAAAACATATTCAGTTCTGTAATATGTCTACTGACCTTCTATATGTGTTGTCTCAGTCTGTGAAAAAAATAGTTTTTTCTCAGTGGTTTCTGTCATGTGCTGTTGAAAGCTAAAAGAAGCTCAGTTCTCTAATGCAGAACTTGACTGAGCAAAGTGTTCAACAGTAAAACCAGATCATCTGTACAAAGAAGAAGCAAAAGAGGAAAAAAATTCCAACTATTTCCTTTGGCAAGAGAAGAGAAAGGAGAAGTAAACTGCCTGTTAAGCCACAAAAAGCTCTCTAACATTAGCATTAAAAAGCCAAAGATTCATATAATATTTCTTCACTTTGTGAGCAACTTATAAAGATCAAATTTAAAAGGCAGCAATCATTTAAAAAGCCTGAGAAGCTATTTATGAAAAAGTCTTATTATTTAGCAATAATATTCAGTTCACTGCCCAAACATCTATTTCTTGATTGAATATTTCAATCTAATATTTAAGATGCCTTTTTAGTGGATGTCTCAGAACTGTTAGTGTAACTTTTAAAAAGAAAAACAGTAATAGAACACTAAGGAGGAAAAATACCCTGGATAATTTTTATAGTCATAAATAATTCTGTAAACTCCCAGATTCATCAATCACAATTTCATTAATTAATTTAGTGGCTCAATTCTTCCCTTAATTACAGAATTTTAATTTGTATCTTTACCAGCACTTTTCCATCCTGGAAAAGGAAAGAGGTGGGAACTTTCTTGCTACTCGTCTTTCCAGTCAAAGTCTCAAAATCTTTTTCTTATTCATAAAGGCAGGAAAACCAGCTCCATTAATATTATCAGTAGGCCTCATTCTCCCAGGAAAAGGATATTCAGCATCTGGATGGCTCACAGATTCTGGACAATAGAGAGTGCAGCCAGAGCTTTTGGGTTCTCCCAAATAGCCAGACACAGCCAGCAGAATTTAACTGAGCAATATCTATTCTGATGCCAGAAAGAACAGGATCTTTCTGGTTTGCATTGATGGATTTGTTTCCCTTTGACATCTTGAGTTCTATATTCCCTCCTCCATTAGATATACTTCTACACTTGTATAGTATTTCTTGACAGAAAATATAATGCTACATTTTTTCTAGAAACTTAATATGACACATATTATTGAAAATTTACTTCTAATTTGATTTTTTTACTTGGAGATATTTTTTGAATGAAAAGAAGCACTCAGTATTTCTTACTTTTTTGTGGATGACAGAATCAAAGGAGCAGTCAAAATCTCCTATAGCCACTGACTGGTTTCAAAGACACAAAAGCAAACAAAAAAATTAACATATTTACAAATGTACAAATGTATATAAATGCTGCATGTTTAGAGACATGTCCAGGTGAGAATCATTGAGTATAGACTCAATGAAGGAGGCACTAGACTAACTTGGGACATACAGAATGACAAATAATGAGGCTGAACCAGCATATACTAATGTGAAAATATCAGGAACAGATTTCTACATCACAACACTGCCCCACTATTAAACCTAACATAATCACCCTGGTAAAACTTTGAAGTGAAATAAAGTTTCTACGGTTATTTTACAACTTTTCACAATGTTCTTAAATCCCAAAATCACCAGGAAGCCTAGGCATGACTTTAGTTTTCTTGCACTGCATCAAAACCTGCCATGGAAGGTTTGCTAGTCCTGGTTTCTCAGTCCTACGGTGGCTCCCTCTCTGTCCACCTTGCTGTTGCTGTTTCTGCCAGCAAGAAGGGTACAGGTGAGTCATGGTACACAGAGAGTTTCATCCTGACATGACCTCAGGGTGTATTTAGAGTGCACAAAAAACCTGGAAGATTATTCTGGGACCCACAGGTGAGGTGTATCTTGGCTGATCAGCTGATGAACTTTTCACAATAGCCTGATTTCCCTCTATCTGATAATTTGGATGCTGTGGTCTATGCTGTGGACTTGGCACAAAACATGTCAGCTGAAGTAGCAGAAGTATGTTGGCATTAGACAAACCTTATATATCAAAGGGTAACAAATTCTCCATCAGAGTGACACTGTGGCAATTGCGTTGGTAGTGTATTGCATTCTACTCATCCTAGATTATATATCTGTATATGTGGCATAAATAATTGTATTAAGTATATTCTATATACTCACACAATATAATCACTGTGAATAAAAGGGTTTAAATAAAGAATTAACTTCAATTTATTTCCATTCAAGTGTATCTTATAGCCATCCCCTTGTAAGTTCCCTGCTCAGGCAGTTACAGAGCCACAGGATCACAGAATAATTTAGAAGACTGCCTAATCCAAGGTCCTCAAGTTGTCCAGTTGAATTTTGAACTCCTCTCAGGAAGAACATACTGCCTCTCAGAGAAAATATTCTGGTATTAAAAAAATTAAAAATTCTAACTGGAATTTTTCAGGTTCCTCTCTTCCTATTGCTGTGCACCTCCAATAGGAGTCTAATTCCTTGATACCCTCTGTTCAGGTAATTGTAGACAGCAATAAGATTTGCCCCTTGGATTCTCTTTTTCAGGCTGAACAACCATGACTTGCTCAGTCTCTTCTTGTAAGTTCAGTGCTCTGGCTCCCTGACCACTGGTGACCTCCACGAGTCTCATTCCAGCACATCCATGTCTTACTTGTACTGGGGAGGCCTGAATTGGGAACAGCATTCCAGATGTATCCCATGAGTGGAGATGCAAGGGAAGTGAAAGAGTGATTTTCCTGTACCCTCTGGCTTCACTCTCACACAGACTAAGGTGACATTGGCTTTCCTTGCTCCGAGGGCAGCATATTCCATGAGGACCTTGGCAGTCACAGTTTGTTTTGTTTTGTTTTGTTTTGTTTTGTTTTGTTTTGTTTTGTTTTGTTTTGTTTTGTTTTGCTTTGCTTTGTTTTGTGTAGTCTTGGATTTGGTTTTAGTTAATCAAAGCATATTCCTGGCTTTCTATAAAATATTTATCCCTGCCCAGGTAAACTGGAACTGTACAAGAGTTGTGATGGGTCTTTCACATGAAGAGATCAAAGACATTTAGAAAGTTTTCCAGTTTGATCAGGACAGAGAGAGAGCGAGTACATTTCTACTTATTACTTCAACAAATAGATGTTTCTTATTGAATATTCCTGGTTCTGTAATTTGAGCAGGAGTTTCCTGGATCTCAGTCTACACCCTCAACATTCAATATGTTCTGTTAAAAGATTTCAGTCCTGCTACCAGGGCTTTTTTTCCCCCCCTCTTTTTATCTTTCTCTTTCCTTCTGAGAAATAGAACATACAGGAATTTTTAGGATTAGAATAATCCATTTGAGTACAATAATTCAAAAAGGAAAACCAAATAATTTCTATTCCAGTACATCTATTTTTTCAACATGCATTATGATGCCGGTAACATCATCACTTGTCTATGAGTTATGTTTCCATAACCAGCAGGCTGCTTTCCCACCTCTCCTAATGGAAGAGCTGTAACAAAGGCTTTCTACTATGAAACATACAGCCTCCAATCAAGATTTGGGTGATTTTGTTCAGATTAACTTTGAGACGATCGTCTTTGATATGAAAGTTCAGTTTCCAGTGAGATTAATTTCTTATCTTTTTAAAATGACATGGTAAGTCTAAGAAAAAACTATTGTCACTTCACAATTGTCACAGAATATTGTAAGTTAAAAACTCAGACCATGGTCTACACTTAGGCATCACTGGATTGGAAGAATAACAAAGAAAAATTTAGTCTGCTTCCTTTGTTGCATTTCTTTTTTGGTATGATAGGCTAAATTACATCTTGATTGCTTGCTCCTTGTCCTCATAATTCCTGCATTCTTGATTGTACAAGGCCTCAGAGTGATAAATATATAAAAATCAACTGTCAGGCTTAATAAATATTTATATTTTTTTCCTGAAAAACTACTTTTGATACTCCTGGATTCAGGTCCCTCCTGCACAGTGTAGATATCTATTGAGTCACTATGTCACATCTTTAATATCAGTCATCATTTTAAAACGATAACAAATGCTGCTTTTGTATGGGGCAGGGCAGCAGTTCTAGTGCTGTGACCTGGTTCTTATTTGGGTAATTGCATTCTGTTCTATTTGAAAGCTTTTTAATGTTCTGGTGAAATGGAACATTCTTCATATCCTCCCAGAACAACTGCTAATGCTTTGGAACACTTACTGGCCGAGGCTTATATCAGAGACAGAAACCTTTTCTGAGGAGAGAAGTCCTGCATTAGTAACAGACAGCATGATAAATATATCAGTCTACAAGAGGCATCTAAATATGTCAGGATAATTTTCTGGTTTAAGATGAAATTTGCATTTATGATTTGCTTACTCAAAAACTGCTTTGGCTTTGATTTCATAATGATGCCTAAAACACAGGCTCCAATTCAGATTTCTTTTAGGATCAGACATGGTGGTTTTGGTCATATTCATTTTCCCTATTTCTTTGTAAAAGGATGAGTATAACAAGGCACATGAAAAAATAAAGTATTTTGCAAACATCATGTATTAATCTGGAAACTGCAACATTCATTTTCTAGAATACAGATTGTTTCTTATAACTGTCATATCAAATGCATCAGTCTCTCATCATGCTTTTTATTTTCCATCTCTTGTGATAGAGCACCTTCATCCAAATACACTGTTGATCATTTTTCATCACTTAAAAATCAGGACTAAGCACTGTGTTTTGAACGACTGGAAAAAGAGGATTGAACTTAGAAGGCAAACACACTGAAGAGATTGAACAAATACAACTCATGGCAGAATGTTCATGCAATAAAACCCAGAGGCAAAAACCAAAGGAAAAGATGCGATTTACTGATTTAAAAATGTATCAATAAAAGAATAGCTATGAAGTCAAATAAGGAAAGCTTGAGTTATAGTTTTAACCTTAAGTGGTCCCTGTTTGGCTAGTAGATTTTAACAAATCAATTTCATTTATATCACTCATATTTTCTGTCCTTGGGCCAAAGAAGAAAATTTTCTCTTAGCACTGAGAGGAATGTTACAGTTTGGACATCATTGGGTAAGGTCAGGATACTAAGAATATTCCTTAAATCCATAGTAATAATTTGGGGGACTTTAATACATTAATACAATTTATATTAAATTGTATAAAAACATTTATAATAGACAGGTTTGCATAATATATAATTTATAAAACTATATAAAATGCAAGAATTTTTATATTTAAATTATTTATTCTCCTGCACTTTTTTTGCTGGTGACTTCAAATAGCTCAGAACAAGTGTCCTCTTCATTTATTGATTGTATTCTATTAAAAACTGAACTTACACACTATTTCAGACTATATTTCTATCTAATCTCTCTGTTCAGATTTTTAGGCTAACGTTAGCAGATTTGTGGCAGTCTACTTGTCCGAAATATTGCAGAAGTCTAGAGGTTCTGGTTTAACATAAGATTTGTTGGGAATAAGTCATGCAAAAGAATAGGATGAACAGATTTATGATAAAACAAAGCCAGCCAGGCTTCTGTCTCTGCAGCAGAAACTCCTACAAGTACCCAAAAGGTAACCATGGCATCGATGTCACTGCCAGGTCTTCTCCTTCCTATACATTGCCTCCTTCATCCCTCCTGCCACCAGCTGTCACACTCTGATAACCTTGTTCCTACCTCATTGATCTACTTTTCCATGAGCAGTGATAGTATTTTTTTTTTAATTTCTTGACAAGGAGCCTCACAGTTAGCAGCACAGTATGCAATTATTTTGGTTTAGATTTCCCAGTGTGTGCACTGGCCCTCCAAAGTGAAAATGTAACTATCATTTCTTAGCCTAAGAATGGCAGAAGTCAAGAGAAACACACCCTACAATATCCCTGTAAGATGTGTTATGGCCAGAATTTCTAAGGCAGCTTATTTTGAGGTTAATTTTAGAGGAGAGTGATTAACAGCTGTAGCAGGCCTCTGTCTTCCTCTAGGGTTGTATTAAATGAACACTTCCCTGACATGTATCTCTATTTCTAGAACAAACTGCACAATGATCTTAACATTTGTCTTTTGTTTAGACGACTTTAACTTAATATCATTTTCTGTGAGAGATTTTAAAGACACCTTTTTTTTCTGTTAAATACTTAACATAGAACCAGGACCTCTGATCAGTGACAGACACCTCTAAGGATGAACACAGCACCAGCAATTACCAGTAATAACAGAACTAACAAGACTATCTGACAAAGGAATATTTTAGCCAGAGCTTGTCAAAATCAGCATGACAAAGTCTGTGCCCTTCACTGACATGAATAATTTGCTTCTTTGGAGTTAGCATAAAGCACAGGGAACCATGTCTCCACGTCTTTCCATGTCTAGTTAAGGGACTTACCTGCAAATTGTCATTTCAGGTGAACATGAAAATAGGTTGTGTAACTTGAAGGTTTTACTCTCTGGCAAATCAGCACAGGATTTATTCCAGTTTAGTTTAGACAGCCTTCACACCTTACAGAAGATCCCATTTAATTAAAGTGGTGTCATTTTTCATGTTCCAGACAAGTTTCACTCTTGATTTAATTTATAAATGGCATGTAGTAATGTTAAATTTCAGTGATGTAATTTAATTTTCTCTGATTCATTTAAGAAATGAGCAATCATGAACCTGCAGGGGTGCATCTTCGCTTTCCTTTCTGCTGTTTAACATTCCACATCCAAATCAGTGCCTAGCAGGCTTATGGCTTAAATCTAGCTCTTTTTTATTCAATAATGAGTAATAAATTAAAATCTGATGAGGTTAAAGTACAATGTTTGCATGACAAATCTCCAGTTGTGGGTTTATTGACAGTACTTTTCTGCTCTCGATTCAGAGTCATGCTTCCTTTCCCAAGAACTGGGAACAAGCTATCCCTTTTCAGCCAGTCAGATGTGAAGTACTTGTCTGAAACTGACAGCAGTTTACTCTTTAGACAAGTATCCAGACCCAAAAAATGTGACAGTCCTCTAGGCTTCCTAGGAAACAAAGACCTTGCATTTTTTACCCTCCAGTAATACACTTTAAGGGAACTTTTGAACTGGGAGAATTAAAGAATATTGGTCCCTTGACACTTTTTAAGCTAGTTCCACCACTGGATCTCATTTAGCTGCGCTGATTGATAGCATTCAAGTATCTGATGCAAAATTCAGAGTCTAATATTCCAGTTCTTTAATGCCTGGCTGATTCACAAACTGTTGGCAATATTTAATTGTTATACAGCTTCTGGGTAGAACTGAACATTTCAAAAGGTGAAGGAATTCTGCCTCAATCTTTGCTTAATTTTAACATCACAGGGCACCTTCCTTTGCATTTTAGCATTTCTACCCAGAATTGCCAAACACATGGACACCTTCACAGATAATCTTCATACATTGCATCCGTTCTTCACCCCACAGTTACATTTTTCACAGAATAACAGAATGAGTCAAGTTGGAAGGGACCACAGTGGGTCATCTGGTCCAACCTCCTTGCTCAAGCAGGGCCATCCTTAAGCACATGGCACAGGATGGTGTCCAGATGATTATTGATTATCTGCAGTGAGGGAGACTCTACAACCTCTCTGGTCAAACTCTTCTAGGGTTCAGTCACCTGCAGAGTACAGAAGTTCTTCCCTTTGTTCAGGTGGAACTTCTGTGCATCAGTTTCCGCCTGTTGCCTTTTGTCCTATTGCTTGGTACCACTGAAAAGAGCCTGATCCATCCTCTTGGCACCCTCCCTTCAGATACTTGTATAGATTGGTAAGGTCCCTTCTCAAGTGTCTCTTCTTGAGCCTGAACAGGCCCAGCTCCCTCAGCCTGTCCTTGTAAGGGAGATGCTCCAGACCCCTCATCATTTTTTCACTGTCCACTAGAGCTGCTCCAGGAACTTCATGTCTCCCTTGTCCTGAGGAGCCCAGCCCTGGACACAGCACTCCAGATGTGCCTCACCAGGGCAGAGTAGAGGAACAAGTTCACCTCCCCTGACCTGCTGGCACTGCTCTTCCTGATGCACCCCAGGATCCCACTGGCCTTCCTGGCCACGAGGACACTGCTGGCTCAGGGACAGCTTGCTGTCCTCAAGGACCCCCAGGTCCTTCTCTGCAGAGCTGCTTTCCAGCAGATCAGATCCCAGCCTGTGCTGGTGCCTGGGGTTATTCTTCTCCAGGTTCAGGACCCTGCATTTTCCTTTGTTCTCTGCAAGTTATGGAAAAATACTATGTTGCTACACCTTGCCTTTAACAAGTGGTTATAAAAAAACAGATAATTCAGAGCAGGTGGTGAATATTTCAAGGCTGAAGAGTCAGCTTTGAAATTTCATGGGACAACCAAGTTCCTGGTAGACAATTAGACTGTAAATAGAAACAAGAAGAAATAGAAAGAATATTATAATAGAAATATTATATTAGGCATATAATAATTTGATGGAAAATTAATCCTTCCTAAGATACCTTGAATTTACATAGGAAGGATGACTCTTATGAAATTAAAGTTGGCAGCAAAGGTTGCACCAAAGTAAAATAAAATTATTCCTACTTCCACTTATAGTGTGACTCAACTTCAAGACTGTTTCTATTTCAATCAGCTTTTGAACTCTTAAGATAGTTATATAGTTCAATCTTCTTTTATCTCTGTATTAAAAAGCATTTTCACATAAATTTGGATCACCAAACTTACTGTGTATTTCCTAAGGCTCTATCCAGTTGTTACCTTCTTTTCTATGATTACTTAGGATGCACAATTCAATCAGGATATTGGTTTTAATACTTCTGACGATCTACTGACTACTTCTTTCTGAATTTCAGAGATGCTAACAGCTGTTTAATATCACTGGTTGCAACTTCCTACTCTCCAGCCAGCAAACAAGACTTGCTGCAACATCACAAATATTATACTGCTGGGAGTATTATATTGTCATCTTATTCCACCCAGCAGCACTGGGTTCAATCATCTTTATACAGCCACTTAACATATTTATATAAAATATGTATTTCATATATACAGATAATTGAATATCATATTTTATATAAAGCAACATTTATTTCTTTTTCCTGAGGCTAGACTGGAACAAAACCACTTTGAGGAAGATGATGGGTTTGGGTAAAAGTTCATCAGCTAGGCCTTGACGGAAGCATAGCATGTGCCCTTTGATACCCCAAGGTGATGGATTCATTGACAAAATATTTGAAAAAGTTTGTGAGGATGTCATCCAGCAAGGAATGACATTCTCTGCGGGGCATAAAAGCAGAAAGCTTCTTTTTCTCTTTTTTATTTTTTTTTTTCCCACTCCTCATGTTCCTGCTTATTTGCTCAGCTACAAGTTTATTATATTCTGCATTTCAGTGAGCATTAGCCAAAACATAAACAGAGAACAATAAATAAAATATATGACTCCTGTAGCAGAAAGAGCTACCACTTTCATGACCGTAACTCAATACCCATCTGTTTCCTCCTCTTAGACAATTTATAAAGACAAAAGTGTCTCACAGTCCACTGCACGTCCCATATTGCTGTTATCCCTGTGGGAACTTTAGCACCTGAGAGCAAAAAATTATGTAACATGCACTGTGATTAGCTTCCTTTCCCTCATCTCCTTATACGGCTCTATTGCTTACCTTCTTTGCCACCTACCTCTCTGTTTGCCAATCCCTTTTGCACTTACATTATGTTTCAATACACTCTTGCATTTAGTAAACCAATAGTTTTGATAGCTTTTAGTAAATCTGATGGTTTAGCTTAAGCTAACGAAACACCTGATAACAGACCACAGAGATTAATTACATTTTGACATGCCCTTGCTTATAGGAAATGAAAGTATGCTTACAGGGCAGTTTCTGAAACTATGATTTTAAACAATGCATATTGATAGTAGAGCACATTGATACAGCATTTTAAGGATTTAGGACTCTATTCATACCTCTTCATTTAGGCATCGACATTGCACTGCCAAAAAATCATGGCTCTTTGAGTGCTTCAGATCAAAGAAGTCCTTTATGTCTTTAATAAGACACAAAGTGTCTGAAGAGCTCCAGAAAAATGGTATCTACAGACATCTGTGACTCTTATCTGACTATGGAAGCCTAATCACCAGGTTCAGATGTGAACAGTTACCATCAAATCATATACCTGATGCTGAGTGCTTCCATGACTTAGCTGTTACTCTAAAATCATGATCTCTGAGAAGTGCATATTTAATGTCTGATGGCACCCTAATGTAAGTGAAATTCAGCCTGCTAACTGGGGGTCTAAATTTTTACAGAATAGGGATGAAACTATGGAAAGACATGTCTTCAAAAATTGTAACATAACAAGAATGTGCTGTTATTTGCATGACAGTATTATGTTTTTATCATCTACGCTATATGCTGAAATGTGGGGCTTTTCATGCAGTTAAAAAGGTCTATTTTTTTTTAATTAAAAATGTTACTTCTATGATAGAAGCAAAATCCTCTAAGTCTCTCCTTGTGCAAACTGCTTTTTAGTTTCGACCATGAGCTCATAAGCTGTTTAAAGCAGTCTCTCCTCCTCTCTGTTTGTAAGAAGTGAATCACATTTTTGGTTGTACTATATCCTGAACAATGATAGTACAAAATTGTGAGCCACTGATTAACCAAAAAAAGGAAACCAGTATTTTTAACTTCTAAGTTCTATTTTCCAACAGGCTGTACAATGTTGTAAGAAAGGTCTGTATGGACTAAGACACTAATTCAGTGTAATCAATCTGTCATTTTCCAGATTTAAACACTAGCTCAATCACTGTTTATATGGAGAAATCTTGACATACAAATGGAACACTTTAGTGTGAGAAAAGGAACTTAGATCTTTTTGACCTTCAGCCCATAGTTCAAGATTTTTTTAGAAAAAAGTCATCATGGAAAAAGTCTGTGATTTTGATATTTATACCGTTTGAGGAGGCTGTGTACTTGTCTTGTTTCTCACACAACATTGTCTTTCTATTTAAGCCAAAACCATTAGAAATATTTCAAAGGGTCTCTCAAAAAATGTTACTGTTTAAAAGTGTACAGTTGAATGGCTGAGTGGTCAAACAAATGCTCAGGAACTACTTAAAAATTAAGTACAAATCTAAAGCATTACAGTAGGAGTTATCAGTACAATTCTATTGTTATTCTTGTTGACATTTTATATAAGAATTGTGCTGAAAAGCAAGACAGATAAGAAATTTTGTTCAGTGCAGCTTTTACTCATCCACAGTTCTTGAACAGAGCAAGAAAATAGACACAACTTATTCGAGCTCTCAGATATATTTTCACATTCTCACAGAATTTTAAAAAATGCAAGAGTATCAATCAAACTCTCCAATGTTTTATTTTTTGGTTCAAAATAGGTCTGTACATAAGTACTTTCATACCGTTTGCTCTTTGAAAATTTTATATTCAGTAAAATGTTACTGAATATTAAAAAATGTCATTTTTAGGTCTGAATTGAAAATATCAGTTTCAATTTTAATGGCTTGCAAATGAAAATTAGCTATAGATACACCACATGAAACCTGTTTCTCTTTAATGTTGATTGACATACCAACAAACTGAATAAATGAAAATTAAGAAATGACAACAGTAGGGTGCTATAAAAAATTAAGAGGACATATTTTGAAATGTTCTTTTTGAAAAACCTGTTGTACCATAGCAACATCAGGGAAAGCTTCCAAATAATGTGAGAAAATCTAAGAGCAAAAGAAATGAACCACAAAACACCTTGGGTTGCAAGGGACCTTAAAGACCAGCTAATTCCAAATCCTCTCTCAGAGGCAGGGACACCTTTCACTCGATCACATTGCTCAATGCCCGACTATTGACCTTGAACACTTCCAGATATGGGCACAAGGGTTATGGATAGAATAATGTAAAGAAAATAGCAAAGGTTTCCAGTGAAAGTTTATAGAAATCATGTGAAGACAATATAAATTAAAGTCCACTCGCTTAAGTCCAATAAATTTCTTAAGGATAAAGAACCCCAAATATTTTCCTTAAGCAATGACAACTTGGCACAATTACTGTTACCATTAAAGACTTGAGTACATTTGTCAGGTCAAAAAAATGAAATTAGGAAGCACAGCAGAAAACCTGGACAATATTTAACTGCTAACATTTAGAAAAATAATGTAAGCAGTGAGCATTTATATTTCTGGTAAATATGTAGGTGTTTCCAGTGTCATGGCCTTGTTAGTGTAGAATTTTAATGGACAAGTCATGAGCAGCAGTGAGTGGAAACTGCTCAGTGCTGCTTTCATATCAGGACCCTCTATTCAGGCCATCTCTCCTAGTCCAGAAGCAGTAGGAAGGGGGGAAGTCACTGTAAGGAAACATGTCTTTGGAGCACACTTTTGTAAAGATGCAGGCCGTGAATGCTGTGTGCATATGGGGAAGTGGAAATGAGAAAGCAAGGCAGTGGCAATAAAAAGGCATGACAACCACCTGACTAAACAATCAACATCATGGGAAAACCAAAATGAGCATGGAGAGGAACAGTACTGGAGATGAACTTCTCTCTCCTCTGAGAAAAGGCAGGTTTGGGAGAAGAGAGAAATTTTGTAGCATGTGAAACAGAAACTCATTAGTCATTGAAGCACTTCAAATTACTTTAATGTCATGTCATTACAGAACTGGATAGTGCCTCTTAAATAGTTCTTCTAACATTGGTTCCACTGATAGGTTTTGTGAAAACATCTTCAGCTCCTGGTACTTGCTGGCCAAACAGTTCTTTCCCATGCAACATCAACAGAGTGAAACACTGCTGATCAAGAAATATTCCTATACTCAACAAGTGTACTTGAAAGTGCATCATTCTGTTGAACCTCCTAAATATGTATAGAGGTGCCCATAATAACATCTGAGTTTTAAAATGCCACTTATTATCACATTGCCACAATTCTTTTGAATACCAAAAAAATAAAGATTTTTCTTCTGTTTATTCTTAAAGGAATAAAAAAATCAGAGTCCCAAAGCAGTCTATAAGCCAGTAGTGTTTTGACAAGAATAACGTAGAAAGTACACACCACAATGAATAAGGTTAGTGTGAAGCCACTGCTTCTGTAAACTTGCCTTATATGATTTAATAAAACTAAAATAATTTCCAACAGTTATGTTTCTCTCCCAGAGAAGCTGTCCTTTTCAGTCTGAATATGTTTGGAAAGTAAAACAACAGAAGCAACTATTTTGTGGTGATCACAGGTTTTTATTTGGAAAGAAAGCGGTTTCCTTTCAGAAAAGCATGTTACACCTACAGGGCATAACCAAGGATTTAACAGCTCATTTTGTTTATCAAAAAATATACTGATTCTACTTAAAGTTAGGAGGACTACTCCTACACCAATTTATTCTCTGTATCTTTCAACTCAAGTTTCTTTCCTGAGATTTCTATATAATGAAGCATTGGTTTTTTGGGTGGTTTTTTTTTTCCTCATGTTAGTAGCTGTCTTATTGAGCTGAGTGTGTTCTGCCACAAAGCCAGCATTTTACACAAAATGCCAGCAATTAGCTGATGACAGCTTCTTGGTCAGAACTAACCTGGGCTGAATTGCAACCTGCTATACGTAGGCTGGCCAGCCAGTCCTTTTTAAATGTCCTCTCATTTCCCTGACAAAGAAATTAAAATTTAGAAGCAATGAATGCCCCATTTTCCAAATCTTTTGCCGAAAAAACAATGTGCTTCTTGGTGTAAAGGATGCTTTGACGTCCTGTGATGTCACGTACAGAACTTCACAATCCTTGCTACTGGAAAATGGATCTTGTATCAGGAGGGGTTTTGGAATAGAGCTTAATCACGAAAAACTACATAGAACGTCTGAAGGGGACAGTGAAAAACAGACAAAAGGGAGCTGTCACTGTAAATAAATAAAACTTGTCTTTTCTCTGCTCTCCAAAGCAGCGACCTCACCAGAGGCTGATGCCCTTTGCTCAGCGCAGAGCCGCACTTCTTGGGATGGTGAAGCGAGAGGACGGAGCAGCGGCACAAGAGGTGGGGGAAAGGCATGAGAAGACAGGGAGATGATCAGGAGAAGCCAAAAAGCGCTGGTCTAAGGCACAGGGCGCCGGATGCGATGGGAAAGGGATGCGGGCACGGCGAGCGATGGGAGGGGGACAGGTGGATCGGAGGAGAAGCCGATGGAAGTGCCGCTGGAAGAGCAGCGGTTCCCAGAGGCAGCGCGGAGCGGTGGGACCGGGAGGCGAGAGCCCGCGCCCCGCAGCGCGGACCCTCGGTAAGGGACGGGGCTGGAGGCGAGGTGGGGCGGGGAGGGAGGGACGAGCGAGGGGGCGTGGAGCCCGCGGCCAGCCCGCCCGGGCTATGGAAAACAGCCGGGGGAGGAACGGAGCGCGGAGTCAGCTTGTCCGCCGCCGGCGGAGCCTTTCCTGCTCCTTTTCTGCACGCCTCCCGCACACGCTCCCATCGTTTCCCCTCTCCAGGCTGCACCGCTCCCGGCTCCGAGTCACCCCCGTCCCGGTGGCGGGGGCCGGGGCAGAGCCGTCTCCCCGAGAGCAGCACCATGTGAGCAGGAGCCGCGCCACCGCCGCAGCGGGCACGTCCAGGATGTAAAGAGCCGTCCGGCTGCTCGGACCCCGTCGCTGCCCGGCTGCTCGCGCTCTGTCGCTGCCGGAGACTCGCCGGCGTCCCTCGCTGCCCCGGGCCAGCATGGCCGAGGTGAAAGCCAAGGNGGGAAAGCGAGGGCCCCCGGCGCCCCCCCGCCTGCCACAGACGGGGCGGTCCTGCTGCAGGGTCAGCCCGGCCGAGATCCCTTCCGCGAGGAAGAGGAGTCCATCGACATCTCCCTGGACGGGCTGCTTTACCCTAAGAGCAGCGACGNTGTCCGGCGGGTCCCGGGCGGGGGACCCGGGGCAGGAATACCTGCACGTGCCGCTGCTGCCGCTCAACTCGGCCTTCCTGGCCTCGCGCACGCGGCAGCTGCTGGACGGCGCGGAGTACGAGGGCGGCGCGGTGCCGCGCTGCTCGCCCCCCGCCCCGGACCTGCCGGCCCACGGCCTCCCCCCCGCCGCCGNTCCCGCCGCCCGACGCCAAGGACGGGCCCTTCGCCTACGGCGACATCCAGCCCGTAATGAAGATCAAGGAGGAGGGTCTCGGCCTCACCGCCCGCTACCCGGGCGGCAGGGCCACCCCTGCGGCGGGCTGCCACGACTACCCGCAGGCTCCGCGGGCCGGGCAGGAGCCGTCGCTGGAGTGCGTCCTCTACAAGGCGGAGCCCACCCTGCTGGCCAGCGCCTACGGGCCGGCGGCGCCGCCCGACAGCCTGCCCTCCACCTCGGCCGCGCCGCCGGGGCTCTACCCGGCCCTGGGGCTGAACGGGCACCAGCCGCTGGGCTTCCCGGCCGCCGTGCTCAAGGAGGGCCTGCCCCAGCTCTGCCCGCCCTACCTCGGCTACGCGCGGTAAGGCGGGGGCGGCGGGGCGCTCGCTGAGGGACGGGACCGGGGGGACGCGCTGCGCGGCCGGAGAGCTCCGCGCCTCCTCCTCCTCCTCATCCTTCCCCTCGTTCTCCTTCTTCTCCGGAGGGACGGGCGGGCGTGCCGCGCCGTGGGCGCCTCGGGGGGATATTAAGGGGATGCTTAAGGAAAGGACAGAGTTTCTCTCGGCGAGAGCCTTTTTGGGCTTTTAGGTAGTGTCCGCAGCCCCGTTCGCATTCCCTGCGGTGCCTGAGCACGCCGCGGTGTCCCGGCTCCGCAGCTGGCACCTCGCAGCTTTGGGCACAATAACGCCACAGGCGTGTTGGCTTGTTATCGCAGCGGGACCTCAGGACCGCCCGATGTCCCGGCCCCGGAGACGGCATGCAGGTTTTCTAGCTTGTCCTCACTTTCAGCGATACCGTATTCATCAATACCTAAATATTCTCCAAAATAGTGTTCCCGATTTGAAAAAGAACCAAAAAAACCCGAAAACAAAACAAAAAAAAACCAAAAAACAAACCCCAAAAAAAACCCACAGCAGAAAACCAAAAAAACCCAAAGAAAAACAAACAAAAAAATTCCCAAAAACCCAATACCACAAAAAGCAGTTGATTTCACACGAAAAAGAAAACTGATATACTTATATATTGATTTGCTTGAATGAAATAGTATACTGTCATGCTGAGATGTGCATTACCTAGAAATAGATGCAACAAAAGGTGCATGCAATGTTTCAATGGATATCCTTTCTTTTACTAAATGCAGTGGTTACCTAGATTAGTCTGCCTTGGAGACAAATTGGAAATATCACTGATATCCCCATCAGACTTAGTTACTGCTGAGAAGACTGCAGCTGATTGGGGGGTGAAAAACTGATTATTAAAGGTTTTTTTAGTTGAAATGAAATTTCATGTTACCCGTGTGAAAGAGGCCTTTGAAATTCAATTGACATCTATGTGATTCTGTCTCTGTACAGGAAAAAAAAAATCATCACTATGACTCCACTCACAAGAGTTGTTGATCTGAGGAAGATGAACATTTTAACAGAGTCCTAGATGGTACCTTTTTTGCTAAATGGTTTAAAATATAACTTTCTGCTTTTTTTTTTTTTGCAATGCTTTCCTATATTACCATAGTAGAGACAAACCATTAAGCAGAAAGGCAATCATACTTTAGTTTTTTTGTGTCCTTCTGTATCTTGACTACAAATATTAAAATGAAGTTTTTACTATAAAACTCTTTAATACAGGTAAGTAGTTAACTACACAAAGGCAGATCTTTCATTTCTTTTAATTTTTTTCTTCTCAAGGCCAGATACGGAAACCAGCCAAAGTTCTCAGTTCAGTTTTGAATCACTACCCCAGAAGATTTGTCTCATCTGCGGTGATGAGGCTTCAGGTTGCCACTATGGAGTACTTACCTGTGGAAGTTGTAAAGTCTTCTTTAAAAGGGCAATGGAAGGTACTATAAAATGCCATTGTTCTTAATTATCTGAAATATGTCTTCTAGACACTAGGGCATACTGTTTATTTATTGCTCATTTTTATAGATATTGTCACTGCAGTGAAATCTTTTTTTTTTGTTTTATCAACTCTGTTTAAATATTACGGTGGATATTGAAAAAGTTCTTCCTTAATTGTTTTTTTTTTTCCTAGTATTATTTGTTTTACTTTACTTTTTTGCTATTTATTATTTACTGTTTATCAGTTAATCTTTCGAGGTAGGCAGAGTTAAATAAAAGTTTTGTGCATTATACAACTTGTTTTAAAAAATATAAGTGGTGTTCAAAGGAAAATATTGTGAGTATGAACTAATGATAGGTAGATAAGAATTTATTTTGGCTTTGTTCTCTTTTTGAAATCATGAAATTTGTCTTGCTTTCAAGTTGCAGAGTTTTGGCTTCCTGAGAGTTATGGAAGTATTTAAAATTTCACTGAACCTCTTCAAGTCATAATAACAATAAATGTGTTTGACTTGTTCCAAATAATCGTTAAATTGCAAAGCCAAGCTGCAAGTTTAATGAAACAGTAGCAATATCTATGTTTATTTTTTCATTTTGGATTCTATTATATGCCTTGTCCCCTGAGATTTTGAATACGAATACAAGAACAGACTGTTTTATATGGTTCAACAGCTAAAGCAGTAAAACAAATCCTTCTACTTTTTGGGCTTTGTCTCCTGTTTGATTTTTATCTGATCCTGCCAGAACTAGGATATTCAAATTTCTGTTCCATGTATTTAACAAAACCATTGTTCTAATGGATAGGATTCCTTAAAATAAAAAACCTGCATCCTGTATTTTCTTGTTGTGATACATAGTTTTTTCCACTTTATAGAGTTTATCTCTCTCCAAATGAAAAGGGAATTTTGGAAAATTAAAAGCTTAGCATAATAATATAATTAGATTTTTTGTTTCACTGTGCTGTTACTTTCTACTTTAAGCATATGCTCATGTTCTTCCTTTAACACTAAATATTTGCAAAGTGGTCTTGGTGGTCTAAGTGAACTTTTGAGCTAGTGCCATGTTTCTCCAATGCATTCAATGGGTTTCATGAGAAAATTACTAGAAATATTTGTGTTAGGCTGCAACGCTCTTAAGTCACTTGCAGGAATACATTTAAGTTTCACTGAATCTGCTAGTTGGTCTCCTGGTTTGCCTTTACCTTTTTTGCTATGTTTCTCTAAATCAGCCAGATGTTCTTTTAAAAAGTCAGGGAGCTGAAGTTTTAATACTAAGTATAGTGTAATTTATGAGTATTGTATTTTAAAATAAATTTTATTTTTGCGTTTTACCTGTATAATAATGTTCTAATATTTTCTTTGAATTTTATTCTGTCAATTTCAGATTTCATCTCTTTTCTAATTTAGTACCCAGTTCTGTTTGCAGTAGATGGATCTGCTCAAAAACATATTATATTACTGTTCAGCAGAATTATTTTAATGAAAAATGTTACGGAGGAATAATTGATACAAGGAACATCATAAAGTTGTTTTCACAGACTATTCAAAGTCTATATTTGCAGAGTCTTACCAGGTTAAGAATATAGAGTTATTTAGGGACAAATGAGAGGTCAATGCAGTTACATAAACAAAAGTCATAGGTTTTACATAGCAGCTTCATAATTGCAATTTTTAAATGAATCCACAGACTGAGAGTCTGTTGAGGAAGTGTATTTGGGTTTTCTAGTAAGGATTTTCAAAGAATGTTCAAGAATGTACATCAGAAACCTGACTGTAATCAGAAAAGATACAGGTTATTGAGTTTGATAGGAAGCAATGTCAGGCAATGAGCAGTGTAGGCATTGGCAGAATGAACAAATACAGTTGTACCTGTTTTTGTGTAGAAAGTGCAAGACTACAGGGGGTTCCTTAGAGATGGACTGATGGACTAATTATTTTCATTGCAGTATACTATATAATTATCAGCACTGAAATAATCCTGTTTATTGATAGATATTTGATTTTCTGTGGACTTTAAGTACTTTTTAAAAATTTAATATCAGAAATAATGGTGGGAAATTGCTCCTCTGTAAGAAGACACAGAGTATTTGTGTTTTAAATGCAATAGGAAATAGTGTTTAAAATTCTCACTGGCAATCATATAAATTTGAAACATATTTCTTCCATGAAATGTCCCCCTACCCATAATTTCTCTGAGCATAAATGCATTATTTATTTTTTTTAATTTTTAGTGCTACTACAGATGTGGGGTTTTTAATAATAATTCATGCAAATAAGATGTTAAATTTTGTGAGTAAAAATTCCTGGTTGAAACTCTACTTTTCATGTAATTTCCATACAGTACTGATCTTTATGAGAAATTAAAACATGATTGGAAATAGCTGGCTTTTGCTATTTCATGGATTTTCTCTATCTTGAGAGTTTTTTTTTTTTGTATGTTATGAGGTTTTGTGCATAGGTAAAAAAGTACTTAATACATTAGCTTTACATTTGTTGGAAAAGGCTTATTTTCTATTTTAATTATTTATGTAATCTGAGATGCATTTGCTGTTTGAAATCAAACAGCCTATATATTTTTTGCAATTTTTTTCACAGAAACTGTTCTAGTCATATACCATTTATTTTGTCTTCCCTGGTGTGAGGACAATACTTTATTGGTTAAATACATCCATTTGAATAAAATGAACTGCTCTGTTATCCAGAAAGCTCATTTTTTTCCATATCTAGTCTTTTTGAAATAAAAACAGATTATTTAAATTATTCAGACTGAACAGTGATTTAAAACTGTATATACTAATTATGATTTAATAATACATTTGAATGTAACTAATACATACACATACAACTTAATGAGGGGTCAGAGTTATGTGAGAATCACAAAGATTACTTAGAATGTTTCTTGGCACTGAATTCTAAAATATATATGCATTGTAGATACTTTCTGTCTTTTGGGTTCTTGGTTCCCCATATGTGGCTATATGTATGAAAAAAAGACTGGTGTTAATACAATAAACATATTTCTCAAGGCAAAATCTCAAGACAGGTTAAACAAAAATGGAAGTCCTTTCTTTGGGAGCCTGTAGTATAGCAGATAGGTAAAAAAGTTAGTACTGCAAGTGAGGAGGAGAAAGAGGACAAAGACACTGAGTTGGTTTTACTTAGGAAACATTTATCTGCATTTAGAGGTTGTACATTTTCTATTGGACTACAAATAGCTATTAGTCTGTAGATTCACTTAATGTACAAAGAAATGACAAGGCTTTTTAAAACTGCTTCAAAGATCTCCTTTGAGTATAATGAAAACAATGAAAGTTACAGCTATTTATATTCAGTAAAGAAATTTGAAGAAACAAAATTGGATTCACTGTGCTGATAGGGTAGGGCTGTTCCTGTCAGTCAGATGAGAGTGATGACCTTTTTGGAGATAAAAATCAAAACAATTCAGAAATAATATTCAAAATGCTTTCAAATATGTAGAATTACTATATCTGTAAGATAATTTGCTCTTAATGACCAGGTGTTATTTAACTGCTACCAATATATCTCATTCATGGTGATAAAAATTAGAGGAGAATATTTCTAACAGGGCATTAGGAGAATGAAGATTAAGAGACAAACTTTTACTTTTCAATGACTAAATTGCCAAACAGTCATTAGTGATGTCTTACAAAGATTCCATAATGTGAAATGATGCAGGGCAGCTATGATCAAAATGCTTGTGGAACACCACAATAAAATGTTTTTCTCTTGAGAGGAGCCCAGTGTTCAAAGTTTTGGGATTCTGGAACTGTTGCTAACGCAGGTTCTCTTGGTAGCCTGCATTATTGCCTTCTTGTTGAAAGTGTCTCTTTTGCAGTAGTTTTACTAATGAAAATTTTGAATTGCCTAAATCCTGCAAAAAAATTCAAGTGCTGTTTTTCCTATAATAAAGCCTCATTTCTCTTTTTTTTTTTCTGTTTATATTTGTACTTTGCTTATATTGTTGAACTCTAAGGAAAAGTAGTTACCCAAACCCAGAGTCTGAGACCAACATGAATACATGATATTACAGCAGATCAGTCAGAGACTGACTCTTGATTTGTTTAAATACCTGGGAATGTGTTACAAACTTGATGAAGTGATTGTAGAACATTTGTCTAGTTTTAATATGTGCTTTAAGGTCTGGGTAACTCTGGCCTTAAACTCTGTTGAATCAATGGCATCAGGGAGCAAGCTCAAGCACATGTAGCAGATAACATTTAACTGACCACGTGTGAACTTTCCTTCTTTCTGAGATCTGAATTTGGTAAACTGGCAGAAAGTACGTTTTCCATGAGAGTTTTCACTGTCTGTGTATGGAGAGGTTTCGTGGAGTATCTATCTGATGATGAGCTACACCTACACAATAAGAAGGTTGATCACAACTTCAACCAAACTTTCTGATAAAGTTTATCTGACCTTATCAGTGTTATGATAAGCAGTTTTGTGATGGCAGTGTGATTCACTATGTGCATAGAGCAATACTATGTATAAGGAAAAGTGCTTGTCTAAACAGTTATGCTTTTCCATACCTAAGGAATCTAAAATGATACAGCATGCCAAGTATTAAGAAAATGCCAACCTCTAGTAGAAAATCCTCTTTGAAAAGAGAGAAATAATAGTGTAGAGACCCTTTTAGCTATAAACTTGATGAAGCAGGTATTAAAAGTTTCTTTTTCTCCCAACTCTGAAGGGTTTTCTAATTCTTAATCCAACTTCCCAGTCTAGATCTTGAGATCAGAATTTGGTACAGCATGTACTGTAAACCTGATGGTGATTAAATGTTCATGAAGAGTAGAAAACATGCAAACACACAAAGCATACACATGGCAAGTTGAGAGATAAAAATGCTTTTCACTCAATAAACAGATATGATGTTATTGAAGTTCTTTTATTTTACACATGGCCAAAATGTGTTAAAGTACAGTAAGCTAAGTGTATTTTCAAATTCAAATGTACAAAATTGCTTTGTTGAGGAGCCTAAAATACAGATGGAAAATGTCACTTTTGTGAGTTCAAAGAATTTGCATCATGAAAATGAAAAGAAAATCTGCACTGATACATAATGATACATCTTCATCATTCTTCTGACTTCAAAAGGATTTGTGGTCCAGCAGTTTGACAAACAGCAGTTTGATGAACTGATTTATATGAAGCACAACAGTGAAGTGAGCTGAGGTGTCATCTGTTCTGGTGCTTTGACTCTTGAGCTAATGCTGGGCTTCCTACTGCTCTAACTGTGACTTTACCACTATTTTCCTAATAGACATGGCTTAGTACATAATCAGCTGCAGAAATGTCAGTTACTAAAATTTTTAGTTTAACTTAGTATTTTAGAAACAGTATCATATATTATCTTAAACATCTTTTCAGGGGATTGGAAGCCATTTCAGGTAGTGTAAAACTGCTTGCTTTAAAGAGCACCAGGAACTGACTCTCAGGCTTGCTAATACCCTGTTCTAACTTCCCATGTGCACAATGTGAGCAACCTGAACTGCTTACCTTAAGTTCATTTTATGGTGAATGGAGAGAAACAAGAAATTTTAGGAGGAAATATGCTGACATTTCTAATATGTACTTGTGATGAAAATAGCAGTACTCTGACAGTAACTATTTCTCAGCACTGAGTGTAAAGGAGTGTACAGGTGACCATGTACATGGGCTGCATTTGGTGATATGAATCCTACCCACATCACCAAAGTAGCTAATATAGTTCTGTAGTATATAAAAGAAATATAATAAGCATATAAAATACTAATTTCATATTGCTTAAGAATTATATATAAGGTATTGTAGATATCATTAAATTATTTCACATATAAAAATAATACTTATTTAAAGTACTAGAATATTTATAAATTATATTACATAAGTATATAAAGTATAAGTATTTACAGTAAAACTGTTCTCTGCTAAAAGTATATTTGGGATTGATGTTGTCCATCGCCTTAAATTGTGTATTTGTTCCACAGTATTCATGATGTACCACTAGCAGTGTTTTGGTAGATATCTGCATTTTAGGATCTAATTAATCAAATAGAATCAAATTAATCTAAGGTGTTTCAATCAAGAGGCAGCAATATCTGGGTGTTTTGCATATTACTTTTTTCTGCTACTAATATTTCTGGGTTTTTCCACCTTTATTGCTCATATAGTGGATGACCCTGTCCCACTGGTTCAGTTGTAGGACAAGTCAAGGAATATAAGAAAATATATATGAAAAAATTTATCATGGCAATGTGCTTTGATAATTCCACTAAAATAAGAATGATAGGATGACTGAAATGCAAATACAGAGTCTTACCTTGATAGAAGAATATAACAGGGATGGAAAGGAGAGCAACTGATACTTTAGTGCTGTATACCTCTGAAATAGTTGGTATGTTTTTGTATTTGTAAGAAACAGACCCCCTATTGACAAATATGCTCACACTTCCATCATTTTACATATTTATATCCCTGATGTAGTTAATTAATTAAAAATTATGACCAAGGAACAATTGTGACACAATGCCTTAAAAAGAACTGGAAATAGTGATTTGTAGATGCTACCATATCCTCTACTAGCTGTGGGAAGTTTTTCCTGTTGTCAGTTCCCATATTTAGACTCCAAGACTTTATACATTTCAAGATGTTACAGTGGTAAACAGTCTAGGCAAACCAACTGAAAATTGATATGAAACAGCATTCATAATTTTGCAGTTCATTATAGTTTCCATGAATTAGGAGTTAATCTTGTTTCATTTTGTTTTTCTGTGGTTTCTGTGTTTTCTTTCTTTTTCTTGTTGGAAATGATGGAACAGACAGGGAAATATAAAAAAGATTAAAAAACAGGATTGTAACTTTTGACTCTGTCTAGAAGCGAGTGAAAACAAGATAGCTACATTTAATTTTTGTATTTTGTAGATATCATTTAAAAATTATACTCTCTTTGGACATTGCTCTTTCGAGGTGTGATTTTGGAAAGAAAAAACAATGGAATTGCAGGATTCATTGCAAAAGGCAGCAGGATTTTGAGATCAGTATACAAGAGGAGGAAAGAGTCAGTCAAGGATGTTATAAACAATCATTTTTATTGCTTTCACTATGAAATATATTATTATGAAGAAAGAAATTCTTCATTATTTCAGTTAGATTCCAGGATGGAACATATTCACAAGTTCCTCTGCTTTCCACTCTTTGTCCCCTTTGGTCCACTGAATCCTTAATTCTTTGCTGAGGAGCAGACTTGCATCAATAGCAGGTGTTTCTTTATACCAATATAGGCTACAGAGTGGAAGTCGCAACACCTGCTTAAGAACTGGAAGTGAGAATTTTACTTCAATGGGCCAAGAGGGAAATGCAAATCTTTATCAAAAGATTATGCATGGTAAAGTCCGTGATGGATGTGGGTTTTGGTTAAGTAGTTGGAGTCAGAAGTCTCACTTCAGGGACTTTTTCTATTTTTATAGAAAACACACAGAAATAAAATCAATTATAAATTAAAACCCCCACAGCATTATCTGAAGTGTGTGGAATCTTGGAAATTAATAGCGTGGGATGGCATACAGGGGCATGGAGACTGTGTAGCATAGATTCCTAGTCCTTCACAACTTAAAAAAACCACATGCTGAGAGGTAAATTCAACCCACATTTGCTGTTTTACGCTTTGAGACAGTGTAAATAGAAGAGTGTTATATTTAGATATGGGCTAAATTCTATATAATTTTACTTCCCATTTTACCAAGGATGAACTAGGCCAGACTGTTTGCCTAGCTGTGGAAAACCTGTCTTGTCAGAGCATGTTCAGGGTAAGGATTACCCTGTGTTTGCTCAGACAATTCAGGTTTTGTGCAAGCTAGGGACTAGCCTAGCCTGTTTTCTTAGCTTCCAGAAGTCAGATTTTTATTCAAAAGCTACACCTGCACCATTAACTTTTGTTTAGGTGTACAGGTGAACTTATTTTCCATTTTTTAAATTTTAAAAACCCATGTTTATTGTCAGCTTCCACAATTCCATTATGGTTTTTGTTTTGCTTTGGTTGTGTTTTTACCTATTGATTTAATCAGTACTTTTTCAAAAGTTTATAAGATGTAAAACATACTTTTAGAAAATTATTGAGCAAAACCTTGAGGTGAGCCTTCAGGAAGCAAAGAGTCAATGTTGGGAGACATTTGGGAGTAAAATAATTTGCAAAGAGATGCAATAGATATCTGCAAGCTTTAGACAGAAATCTAAAACTAGACTAAATAAAACACCATGATGTGTTCTGCAAAGGTTGATGGTTTTATACAAAAGCATTGGTGGTTAATAGAGGTACAGGGAGGCAGAATCACATTTGAGAGAGAGAAAAAAGAGTTGAGATACTACTCTTCTTTGCAGATAGAAGGAACTGAGAGTTTGCAAGCATTTTGCTTCTGTGCAGGATGGCAGCAGTTCAGCACAGATGCACTTACCCAAAAAATTGATTGCTGTGTCTGATACCAGATGCAGATAAAGCTTTATTTTTTCCATATTTTGTACATTTACAAAGTCTCTGCAGCTACTGAGTTTGCTGGAGTGATTGTAAGTGACTTACAGCATGTCAGTGAGCTAAGTTAACAGTGCAGTTTGTAAGATACTGTGCATGCTACTTTCACCACTGTTTGGATTAAAACCCTCCCAGTATAGCAGTAGTCATTACAGGACTTAAAACTGTGTTTGCCTGCTTACACTAGAACTTGCAGCTTTGCTAACACTAATGGATTTTGATGGAAGTTTAAAAAAATACTATCCTACAAGAATCTGGAACATTTAAGTGACAGATAAAATCATCTCTGTGTTTTCTCCATCAAGCTGGTCATGAGCCAGCACATACATTGAGAGTGACCCTCAATGTGCACTTTCAAAAAACAGTGAAAAGTAAACCTGCATAGAAAACTTAGCATTAGGTGAAGCTTTTGAAGGTGTGGCAATTGCCAGAAAGTTCCCAGGTTCATATTTTTGTAAGAAATGCTAATAGCAACCTTTTCCTTCAGACTTGTGCTCTGGTGACTATAATACTATCTTGTTTTTTTTCCTGAGTATTTTGTTTGCTTGTTTGTTTTGTTTTTTGTTTTCCTGGTTATAATGACAGTAGTCATAGACAAGATACTGAATATCAAGCTACCAATTGAATGTTGATTTTATCTTGATATGGGGGTTTTAGGTACATCATTAGTACATGCATTTGGTATAACTGCAATGCTCAATGCTAATTGAAGACAATTAGTTCAAATCTAGATGACCCTGAAGACCGAACTTTTGCAAATACATTTTCAAATACATATTTTATCATCCCAGGAAGACCTTCCAAACATCTTAATCTAACTAAATATTGTCCTGTAATTTTGAAATTAGGCAAATATCTGGCATGTGTTCATTTCTTACACAATCTCTCCTTCAGATGGCTGCTCTCCCTGAAATATTAATGTCAAGCAAGTAACAGTTTCTCAGAACCCAGCTTTGCACAATGGTAGAAGTGATTTCAAATGGGAACATTTACTCAGATTTATCTATTGAGATGAAATCCACACAGATCACTGAAATAAAAAACAAAATTCTTTACTGATGAAACTGAAAACTACCAAACAATTGAAACTTACATGTTTTCCAAATAAGTTGCAGCTGAATCAAAAAGAGTGGAATACACTTCGGGACAGAAGGTGTCAGGGAGAGGTGGGGTAGAGATAAGTGGAAAGGAAAACTCTATATAAAGGTGTAAGTCAAGTACAGGATATGACTGTGGTTTCTTAAAAGTCTTGAAAACAAGGAAGATGTTAACAGTAAGCATCAAGAAGTGCCTGAGTTTTTGTCACCATAATCCCTTGAGAGAATTCGGTTGGCAGCGTTTTGGCTTTTAAGCAAATTTTACTGTGCCTAAATTCTAGTAACAGATTTCATTTCTGGCCTGGTATACACTGAGCAGAGATACTGTTTAATCCTGTCTAATATGAAACTTCAGAACATATGAACGTGGAAGTGTAGTTTTCATAACTGTGATTCAATTACTATTTGTAAATGTGAAAAATGTTGTTCAGTCTTAGATTTATAATAAGCAGGACAAGGTTTACATGGAGTCAGACCATCTTGTGAAGAATTAACAAATTCCCTGGAAAAGAGGTCCAGAAGAAATCTCCTTTCAGGGGACCAAAGAAAACCCCGAAAACAAGAAAAGCACAAAGAAAACTTTAACTATACTTAAGCATTCCTTTGTAAATTATCTGTTCATTAAAGCACTAGAATGCCTTGGAGCTGAGATAATACTCATGGATTTTAATTAAACTAACAGAGTTTTAAAATTATTGTTGCTTATCAAAAGACTGAATGCTTTTTGTAGCTTATAAAGGCAAAGAAATACAAGGAACAACTGCAAGTAATCCCAAGGAAGAATAGTTCAAAGTAAGTGTTTTGTTTACTGGTCTGCTGCCAATAGCAAGATGGATTTTTATTCATTCGTCTGCTTTTGGTAAAGTTTCCTGTAAGGAGGAGTCCAGGATTAGAATTAATGGGACAAAGTAAATTAGAATTTCTTCTGATTAAAACATTACTAATGTAATTTTTGTTGCCAGGCAATGTGTGTGGCAACTGTTTTTGTTTACCTGTAGTTTTCAAAAAGAAAAAAAAAGAAACTGTTATGAAAAGGAATTTCAGACAATTGGGTTTCTTTCACTAAAATTAAGTAAACTATTTATCTTTTAAAATGGTAGCACAGGAGCAAATGCAGAATTAAGCAATAAACTAAGCTGATCTAAACCACAGAGTTACAGCCTCCTTCTATTTGTCCTTTTTGGCTGTGTTGGTCAGCTGGTATTTCAGCAAGTTTGATACAGAACAGCTTCTCCATCAGAGGTCATTTGCTTTGCTTAAAGGGCTTTTTTTTTTACACTACCCCAACTTCTTCATTCTGTTTGCTGTCAGAAACTCCACATCAATCCAAGCAAAATGTAATTAACTTCTTTGAAAACAGGATCAATAACTTCACAGAAAAATAAGTTTTAAAGAAACAATTGATATGTCTTCATGCTTGATTTACTTTAGAAACATTGTTAGTACAATAATTTAAGCAGTTCATGCTGCCTGCTAATTATTTTGGAATTTCATAGATGAGGAGTTTTGCCCTTAAACAGACCAAATAAAACATTATATTCAAATAGTAACATGATTGGTCAAAAGTTAGCATAAAATGAAGGAGTTCTTTAATGGTTCAAGTACACTTTTTTGAATCTTCAGTTATTTTTGCAACATTTATGCACAGAAATAATTTTGTCATGTTAGAAGACATAGTGTTCACCCTGTTTTTCTCTTTCCTGCAGGGCAGCACAACTATTTATGTGCTGGAAGAAATGACTGCATAGTCGATAAAATCCGTAGGAAGAACTGCCCAGCATGTCGCTTGAGGAAGTGCTGTCAAGCTGGTATGGTCCTGGGAGGTGAGCTGGTTTTCAAGTGGATTTATAAAAACAGGCAGTCAAATACACTACCTTCAGTCTGTTGAGGTTAAACATCAGTACTTTGATACTGTAAAAGAAAAACCACATTCAAATGTTATTTTTGGAAGAATTGCCTAATGCTTTATAATTTCTTAGAATTTTTCTTTAGTGAATCTGGAAACCCTGACAAAACACCTTTCTGTAGAAATCACTGTGTACCCTTACATTCATTTTCTTGAAGGGAAAGGAATTATGTCTTGGGTGTGTATTTATTAATAATTTTGGGTCAGGTAATTTGATATAGTTAAAAAATAAGTAGATTGAAATTGACACTGGAATCTTCTAATTTGTGTTATACCCTTCATCATTGCTTTGAGTACACGTCAACAAAATTGTATCCTTCTACCAGAGAGGGCCAGGCAGTGGTTGCACCAATACTGCAGGTTTTGTATATTAGGTGCTGGGAAATCCCATCTTTGTATTAGTTCTTTCTGTAAGAGATTTGGGGGTTTTTTACATATCATTAAATGAAATTGAGCACTGTGCATTTGAAAACCTGCAGGGAGAAAATGGTGTATGGTCAGGTAGTCACATGGCAAGTTTTGATGTGCTTACAGGCAGGAATGATGCTTATTTTTGCTGGGTTTTTTTTTCCTATTTTGGATCAGCATAAAGCTTGAAAATACCTGGCTAAGACTATAAGAAAATGAAAATGGCCATATAAAAGTGATAGAAAGAATATGTTCCTAAAGGGAGTTAAAGAAAAAAGGGGAAGGACAAAAACCTGCATTATTTTCAATTCAATCTATTTTAGCCCATCAAAGCCCTCTGTCTGTCTCTCTCCCCTGCTCAACCCTACATTCCCTCCCCCACATTTAAGTATTGTTTTTCATCCCTGAAGGAAGAGCTGGCACTATATACTGTACATAATTTCATTATCCTGCTGATCAGCAGTCATTGATAATGTAAAACATGTATATAGTTTTCAAACTGATAGTTTGATTGCACAGCTCTGTGTTTCCAGCTCCTGTAAGCTGAATGCAAGCTCCATGGAGCTGGAGTACTCAGCACACACAGCCATTGTGTCATTCTTACGTGGTCAGTCAGTGGCACCTCTCAGTTAAAAAAAAATAAATGGAGCTGACAAGCATGTTGGTGCCACTGGGCTGAGGGGAGGGGGACAAAAGGAGAACATGTCCTTTGGATCCTTCTCAGAATGAAGTGGTGTTTTAAAACTGGAGTAGCAGTGCAGTAGAGAAATAGTATTACTACAAAGGCAGAGCCTAAAGCCTTGTTTGCCCAACTTTGGAAGAGGAGAAAGACAAGGAGGCAGAGGTCCTAAGTAGGCTGTGGAAAATACAGGAAAATACAGAGTAAGAGTGAAGACTCAGGAAGAGGAGTTGGCAGATGTCATGTCTGCCTTTTAAAATTTGGGAGAACATGCAAGGTTTGATCAATTTGACCTCTAAAATATATACCTGTTTAAGGCAGGTGGCTTAGACTAGATGATCTTTAGATCCCTTCCAATCCAAACCATTTTTTGATTCTAATGGGTGTAATACAGATAAAAATTCATTCCTGACTGAATTTTGCACAGCTAAGAGTTTGATGATGATCTAACCTAAACTTTCATTTATGATACCCTGGATAACACAAATAACTAAACTCTGTGTGTTTCAACATCACAGGCAGTAGTTTCAACAAGCAGAAGAGTGTGAGATGACTCACTATCATTGTCTATCCTTTTGCTTCAGCATTGTTCTGCATAGTAATAGGAAAAGTCGCCAGCAGGCTTGACTTTGTTCTACACTATGTGTGCATTTATGGATGCTAGTTTCCCTAGTGTTTTTTAATATGTACATTTTTCTCTGGGTGTAGGTACTAGGAACAGAAAAAGTTGGACAATTTTGCCAGCAATATTGATCAGATGGTATGTCCTCTTTAGTGCATCCTCGTAGTAAGATGTTACATCCTCCTACAAAACCTGAGGATAAAGGTGCTCTGACTTTTATTTTATTACTATCAGGTATGAAGAGAGTAAAATCTTCATCTTTCTCATCACCTTTTCGGATCACCTTTTTTTTCTCAGCTATTACAAAGCAAGCGCAAATATTTTCTTTCTATTTAATGCTAGATTTTTGTACCTAGCCAGTTTGTTGTGTTGCTTAGTCTTCTAAGTATACCTAATCAAAGTTGTCTCCCATTTTTTGAGAAGCCTGTGCAGTCTAGTTTCCCTAGTTCTTAGAGGGACACTGCATTTCATCAGATCGCTGCCCTGATATCCCCACCTACACCATCTTCTGAAAGGAGTAATCTTGTAGCAAATAGAAAGCAGAAGAGAATAGTTGGGCAATGGAAAAAAGGAAATACTGAGTGGAGCTGTGACTGTGGCACCTCTATTTTTTTTGTCAGCTGCCTCAGGTTAAGTGCCTCAGGTGCTCTTAGTGATGTCAACAGTTCTGGGGGGATTAGGAAGCTAATTGTTTTATGCAGGCTGCAATGGAGTGCTTAGTACAGAAAGAAGAAAAGACAAATGTAGACCAAAACCAAGGAAAACTGGAGTGAAATTATACTATTTGTAAATAGTATAAGGATTGAGGATTTGAGGCTTTAAAATTCAAACTGCAAACAAAATCTCAAGATAGACTGTTAACTGTAGTACTCTTTCTGTGGTTATATTGTTGCCCTTCTTCCTTTTGCTTATCTGCCATTTCTTATAATTCCTTTGTTGTATCACATGAGCAATGTTTCCTACCCATGACTTGATGTGCTGATCAACACAATATGATTCATATATGGAGTGTTACAGGGCTTAGATAATTTTCCCAAAGACATCAGTGATCAAAGGGCTGGGAAGCCTGCCATATGAGGAAAGGGTAAACATGAGCCAGCCGTGTGCCCAGGTGGCCGAGAAGGCCAGTGGCACCCTGGCCTGTATCAAGAATAGTGTTACAATCAGGATTAGGGCAGTGATTGATTGTCCTTCTGTACTTGGCACTGCTGAGGCCACACCTCGAGTGCTGTGTCCAGCTCTGGGCCCCTCACTACAAGAAAGACATTGAGGTGCCTGGAGCGTGTCCAGAGAAGGGCAACGGAGCTGTGGAAGGGTCTGGAGCGTAAATCCTATGATGAGCAGCTGAGGGAGCCAGGGTTGTTTAGCTGGGAGAAAAGGAGGTTCACGAGGGACCTTCTTACTCTCTACAACTGCCTGAAAGGAGTTTGTAGCAAGATGGGGGTCAGCATCTTCTCCCAGGGATCATGTGGCAGTATGAAAGGACGTAGCCTCAAGCTGTGCCAAGGGAGACTCAGCTTGGACATCAGGAACAAATTTTTCACGGATAGGGTTGTTAAACTTTGGAATGGGCTGCCCAGAAAGGTGGTGGTGTCACCATCCCTGGAGGTGTTTGAAGAAAGGCTGGACATGGCACTTAGTGCTCTAGTTGACAAGGTGGTGATGCATCGAAGTTTGGACTCGATGGTCTTGGACGTCTTTTTCAGCCTAAAAGATTTTGTGATTCTCTGATTCTGTGAACTGGGTTTGTTCAGCCTTGAGAAAAGAAGGCCTAGGGAACACCTTATTACTGGTTTCCACTATTTAAGGGTGACTGCAAGGGAGATGGAAACTCCCTTTTTACAAGCAGTCACATGGAAAGGACAAGGGATAATGAGTACAAGTTACTCCTAGGGAGATTCTGGTTCGACACAAGAGGAAAACATTCCACAATTTAAAAAATCAACCATTGGCATTATCACCCAAGATTAGTGGTGGACTCATCACTGTTGAACACTTTTAAGATTCATCTGGGCAAGGTGCTGGGTCATCTTGTCTAACTGTGCTTTTGCCAAGGAAGGTTGGACTGGATAGTCCTTGAGGTTCTTCCCATCTGGAATTCTGTGATTCTGTGCTAAAAGCCCATATGCAAATTTCCAGTATTTGGAATAAAGTACATGCTTAGAGACATCCTTGAGTATTTTAAATTTTGGAACTGGCAATACTTTAAATCTGTTCTTGTGTTTACAACCTTTATAGGTCAAGATTTTTTGTGCATTTTGTGATTTCTGCCATTTAGATCTTACATAGATATATTTTTGTTCTTTTACCTCTGATACTTAGTTTCTCAATGCTGGCCTTGAGTTAAATGCAGACCTGCTATATTGCTTAATTAACATGAGAAACACTAAGATTTTATAGGATATTAATGATAAGCTTGCAAAAATTACAATATTAATTAACTTAAACTTACTTCTTAGGGAAGTGCACCTATCTTCCATTGAATGTCACTGAGTGGCAACCATGTAGATAAAAGTGTAATATTTTATTATATGGACAACAGTTCGGTTTTTCAACCATAAATTCAAAGAAATTTCAAAACCCTGAAATATTTTAAAAGAAATTTTAAGTCAGTTGTAAATAAATTATAGAGTAGCAACCAATAGCTTCAATAATTTATTTCCCTATATGGACTGTTTCTTAATCTATAGAAGGAAATTATCAATAAAAACATGCATTTCATAGTACTATATTTGTCATTTTCTGTGAAAGTGTTAATTGTCTTTGGGTTTTATAACCTCATAACTTGAGACATTAATTTATCCCATTTCTAATTTTAAACCTAATAGGATAGCAGACAGCTGGATCAGGTCCTGGAATAAACAAGTACTCAACTCTTTTATTTATTATGAGTGAATCTGTAATTTTCCCAGGCTGATTATCACAGATTCCTTGTTCAGCTGTATTGCTAAATTACTGTGTCCTTCATTGTTTCAATCAGCTTTCAGTCTGCAGTGGAGTGGTTACATGGAGAAAAAGGTGAATTAATTTTCCAGGTAATATTTTCTGAGGTAGGATCAAAGGGTTTATTAACACCAAGATGTGTTACTTCTGCTTTGCCACTTTTTCTATGTTGTATACACCCCATTAAGGTGTGCACGGCTTGTTTCTCTACACAACACGCAGGAGCATAGTGACCTTAAAACAAGAGCCATTGTGTTCTGTCAAGAATAATACATCATTGATGCTTTTCACCTCATTACAGGGTAAGGAGAAGGGTAGTGAGATCTTAGACTTCTACTAGAAACCCAGACCTTTTACTATAGAGTAATGTCAGTAATGTCCGATTGTCTGTATGATTCTGTATGCCTAGTTAAAAAAATATTGAAATACAGAATTAAGTAGTAAGGACAAAATCATAATATATTTGATAGTGGGATTAAACAGATTTTTTAAAATGTTTTCTAGGTACGTGTAGAACACAAACACTTAGAAACATGCTATTCATAGTAATCAAGGGTAGGGGAACAGTGAGTATGAATAAACTGCTTGAGTGGTTAGCTGTCTTAAAGTGAAGTAATGAAAATGTTACAAAAAAAATGTGTGCTGTTTGAATATGCACAGGCATATAGTATTAAGAAAAGTAGTTGTCAGAGTGGGTTGGTATTATTTACCCATTATGTGACTAAGTGGAGACATTTATTTATCTTACAGCACAAACTTAACCTGCTTTGTAAACAGCAAATTAAAAACTAAGCTATTGTCAAATCTCTGTTGTTTTCCTTGTTGTCTTAAGAGTTTTTATTAATTTGACGTGGTCTCCTTGTTGTAGATGGGAAAGTTTGCTGCGAGTTATTAATAGTCACTTCTCCTGTAGATAGGTAACAAGTGGAGTTGTTTTACTGATGGCTGTTAAGCAACATAATTAGCAATAAACACACGAGCAGTTCTACAAACCAGTGTGACATTAATTCTGATACATTTAGTCACTTGGAAACATGGGTACTTATTAACTACTAACATTTCCATGTGATAAGCATTATGTTTGGTTTCTTTCTTTACTTGTTCTCTGAACTGTAAAAGTATCTGAAGCCATTATTTCTGAAAATACCTGAAATCATTATTTATGAACTATCAAATGCATTGTTACTTCTGTTTTCCTTCATGCCTACACAATACTTAATGGGAAATTCCCAGCATGTCTATGACTATGTATGTTTGATATGATAAAAATTGGCTCTAGGTCTTTTGGCATAATAAATTGTCTATTCTTCTGTGGGGTTTTGTTTTGTTTTTTTTTTCTTGGTTCAGTGTAACATAAGATGTAACTTGGTGTTTGGTTCTTTACTAAGAAATCTCTAATTAGAAATATTTTTGTTCTTATCACAAGTGATAAAATGAGCGTATGATTGTTGGGGCACTTGATACTAAACTAATTAAACCTGCAGTTAAGTTAGTGGGAATATGACCCCTGAATGTCATTGCATGATAAGTGTTACTGTTTTTGCTGTCACCCCTATGTCTATTTCTGTCCCCCTGTCATGTAAATCAGACCATGAGTGTCAGTATCTTTTTGCACTTTTTGACCCTTTTTTCCCTAAGACAAACTTGTTTGGCAGAACTAAGGATCTAGCAGGGTTTTCATCACCTCTGAGGAACTATTTAAAGCAAATGTGTTCCATGTAGTCACCTCTGCATGGATTTGCCTTTTTATTGAAACTAGTAATATGTCACTGAGGGTTATTGTCTTTGCACCTCTGAAGGTTTGATTTTCTGTGTATGTTGGGTGCACTGCCAGACTGTTTCCATGAAAGAAATTTGAAGAATTGCTATCTAAACCTGTATATTTCCATAGCCATACCACATGTATTGGTGCTTATTTTGGGAAGGCAGTTCAGCTATTAATTTGTTTTAGGTAGTGTTGCTCATATCACTGCAGTATGGAAATAACAATTAAAAATACTGAGAAAGGGAAATTATGCTTTAGGAAGTGAAATATCTTCTAAGCATTTACAGTATTTGTCGGTCTTTCACTCATCCCCCTGGGCACCAAAATAGGATTCAGCCATGAGACTGAAATGCTCTTAGGGAACTGGAGAAAAGGAGTTTCTGTGTGTAGTAATTAATTATTAACATTTTTAGTTTTGAATATTAGGGAGTAAAAGAAGCAGTATCTTTAAATGACATTAAATAGAAACTGAATTGTAGAGCCAGCTGGCTCAGCTGTTGGCATATGACAGGACAGTGGGAATTGAATTAGAAAACACTTTATGAGGTTACTGTAACCTAGAATTCATGGCAATAATTTTAATGGGTGGGTGCTGTTCATCCCTTAGTGAAGGGAGCAGGATACAGAGGGAGAAGCTCTAAAGAATTTTCCGTTATCATTTTTCAATTACATAAATAGTCAAAAAAGAGAAAACTTGTTCTGAAGACAGTTCTGGTTTCCTTGTATAGATTAAAAGTGTAATCCAACACTAGTGGAAAATACTAATGTTCTTGGTTAGCTCTTTCTAACAGACCAACAATTTTCTTTTTCAGGTCGAAAATTGAAAAAGTTTAACAAAATTAAGGTTGTGAGAACGTTAGATGTTGCACTCCAGCAGCCAGCAGCCCTTCAAGATGAAAGCCAGTCTCTAACCCAAAGGCTGTCCTTTTCTCCAAATCAAGAAATACAGTTTGTTCCCCCAATGATAAGTGTTTTACGAGGCATTGAGCCAGAAGTTGTCTATGCTGGTTATGACAATACAAAACCCGAAACACCAAGTTCCTTGCTGACCAGTCTGAATCATCTTTGTGAGAGGCAACTTCTTTGTGTAGTCAAGTGGTCTAAATTACTACCAGGTAATATCATTTCTTATATGTAGTGAATTGTAGTTAAGCAAAAACTTCATGGGAGGAGCAGTCTAAAGAGAATATTATTGTCTCCCTGTTAATTCTTTGCAAATTCCAAAATGACTAAGGTTTCACTTATCAGATAATATAACTAATTAAATATATTTTAATAGGGAAGCACATTTGAAAGAATCCATCTAAATAATTAGATTCACGCCAAGAAAGCACAGGAGCTCAGCAGTTCCTGTATGTGATTGTTATTACAGCCTTTCTACCCCAGCCCCTCTTACTCTGTTATTTATTTATTGGATATAAAAAGGTTGTGTATCTGCTTATTCTGTATTCTTCTTATTACTAAAATGAATTTTTGAAAGCAACAAAGGAAAATTTTTATAAATAATACCAATTAGAACTAAGCAGCTCACAAACAGACTGTTAATGAGAAGTAACTGAATTTATGCAGATCCACAACTGGATTAAAAAAAAAGATCCATGTTATGTATGTATGTGTGCTGAATGGTGATAGGGATCATCATGGTCATCCGAGGATATATAGAAATCAATATATTGAGCAGAAATCATGGAAAATACAGTTTCATGTGAGCTCAGTTTGACACATGGCTGCTGCAGGAAGCAGTAGTCTCTGTCACTGCTCTTCCCATTGCAGTTGGCACTTAACAGACCTCTTGAGTGAATTGATTCATCTCATTAAATGAGAAGAAAAGAAACCTTTTTTTTAGCCCTCTATGGTTTTCTGATGTCTCCATGAACTGAACAAATTCACTGTGGAGGAGCATGAGTGCCAAAGCTTACTTGAAGGAGGTAACAGGACCACACAATGAGGAGCAGGAGCGCTGCTTTCAGTGGCAGGAAGCTGTTAGTTTCACTCAGATAATTCGTGGCAATCTTTAAATTTATCAAACAGCAAAAATTATCAAACACAAGTGCACAACTGAATATGGTTCTTTTTAGTTGAATGCAAGAAAGATACTCATATATGGATGTTTTTGTGTGACAACTGCATCTTATGGTAAGAGCACTGATGTTCAAGCTATGGACATTAAATGAGAGTTGGTTACAGTGATCATGTTACAAAGTGTCATATTTTTACCAAAGGAAAAAGAGATGCATTCCTATCCTCTGAAACAGTCATTTCTGTTAAATAAATTTTAGTGTGAACATTTCAAAATACTGGATAAGAACAAAAAGACAAGAGGTTAACTATCAAAGTAAGATAGGTGGTTACTATCCAAGGATTGGAGAGTGCAAACATCCCCAAAACTGCTTGTCTTTCTAGGTGTTCTCAGTTTGATAGCTCAGATTTGTAACCTCAATACACCTACTTGGCGGCTGTCTACATGAGAATTATGAAATATTTTATCTTTAATTTCATTTCCAGGTTTTCGGAATTTGCATATCGATGATCAGATAACCCTCATCCAGTATTCCTGGATGAGTCTAATGGTTTTTGCGATGGGATGGAGATCATACAAACATGTCAGTGGTCAGATGTTGTATTTTGCACCAGATCTGATTTTAAATGAGTAAGTAGAATGCTCCCATGGTATATGAATAACATGTTGAACTTCTATGTGCCAATGGGAATGTGACTCCATTGAGGCCAAGATTTCATTCATTACTTGTTCTGTTTCAAAATCAATGGCCAAGTCCTCTGACCATATCAAAGTTCAGTATCTTTGGGAGGGGTTTTGTGGGAACCTCAACTATTCTGTGTACATGGTCAAGCAAAAGCAGTTCAAATAGTATTTTAATTATCTAATTAAAAATTATGCTGTCAGAAGATTTACTTCAATTCATCTGAATAAGTCAGGAGTTAATGTTTACTAAATAGAACTGCATGTGGGTTTTTTTGGTTGTTTTTGTTTGGGTGGTTTTTGCAAATAGTTTGCCTAAAATTTAAATGCTTAGTAAAAAAATATTTATCAACTAGGAATTTTAATATCAAGGAAAAATTATATGAGACTGCTCTTTTCTGCTGAGGGATGGGAGGGGCTTTTTGGCTTGGATTTTCCTTCACTATGCTGTTTAATTTAGATAGTCGTCATTTCAGTCTTTGTCAGTTTTCCAGCTCTGCAAATTAATATTGTCAGACTTGTAATTTTATATTCTTTGGTTATAGTACATGGAAGGTTGCCAGGAACAATAAAACATAATTTAATCCCTATATTTATTTTTCCTTAATAACTTTTTCTCAGGTTTTTTTTCTTAAAATACTAAAAGAACTGCTATGAAGCAAGCTGAAAGAAAAACAGGTGTTTTGTAAGACTTATTGTCTAAGGATTAAGAGGTGTATTTGCAGCAGATCTAGACACCTGCTTTTAAAATCTATAGCTGTGCAAGATCCTCCCAGTGAAGTTCTTTGTAGAAGATATTCAGTAGAGCCAATCCTATAGCTCCTGATCTTTTCTCTTCCAGATGATTGTAAATCACTGTGAGGTTGTTGAGTAATGAATTCTTTCCCATTTTTATTAATTGTGCTGTACAAATTGAAATACTTAGAAGTAATGAGATTGAACGAATTTCTGGGTGTATTGTTGTCCCAGCATAGTCTGATGCATCTTATGGTTACATTCAGAAGAAACAAAGAATGAGATGGCTTTAAGCAGTAATGTCATGCCTTGGAGTATCACCTCGCTTGTGGACCACTGCTGACAGCTTGTGAAGAAGACTTTAAGTACTTTCTTTGGGATGGTGTTGAGATTTATGAACCCTGATTGTAATCCACCAGAGACAGCTTCTTATTATCAACTCAAGATCATCTATGCTGGGTGCTGACAACATATTCCTCTTTTGGCTGTAGAACATCTCATCAGGGTCATACTAGAGATGTTATAAACAAAGAGATATAAAACGTAACTGATGCGCTGAATCATATCTGCAACTATTTATTGGAAATAAGCTAGCTTTTAGGTCAGTAAAATGTAAACAACTTCGTTATCTACGATGAAGTCTAAGCTGGTACTTTCATGTTCACCTTAAGCAAGAGTAACTGCTGAACACTGCCAAAAAAGTTAACTGTCCTGGTCATGCATTCCCATGACTTTAGCTAAGCTGGACCAAACAATCTCTGGCTGCACTGTCAAACAGATAAGGGGTTTATATGCCTGAGAGGTATCCCAGAAAAAGCCATTCATCAGCAGGTGGAGGTGATCCCTGACATGACTCACCATGTAGGAGTGCAGGCACTAATGCCAGAATCACAGGACTGTGTGCCTAGAGGTAGAAAGAGATAATGGAAAGTCCTTCGGTGGGGGCAACACACACCATAGCTGTTTCATGATTACCATGAAACCACAATCCAAAGCCTGTGTCACAGCCAATCTATCATTTAGTGAACTGAGTTGTTATGCTTCTGCAGAAGGACAGAAGCATAACACAGAAGCTGTGTTTGGTAGCATCAATTTCAGGCCAAGGAAGCCAGTAGTGCTAGTTTGACAAAGATTTCTTTGTATTTACACCCTACAAGGACTTACTGTTACTTGTATTTTGCAGTATCTGAAAATTTGAATAAGAACAACAGTTAAGTTGCTAACCCCGAAAGCTGCTATTGCTTTTCATAGAAAATAATTAGGAAGAGATGCTACCAAAAAGTAATAGAAAAGGAGATTTAAAGTAGATCCAGAAACAAGTCTATTCAGGTTTAAAAGATTAAATTTCTATGGTTATGTCATTTAAGAGCTGGTACAAGATATCAGATGTTGAACAACATTGAAATAATTTTCATTCAAGCTGACAGTAGCACTTTAAATAACAAGAAAAAAATTCAATGCATTGAAAAAGTCTTTTTTAAATGGAAAATATCTTCTGTTTTGATTTGAAGTCACTACCTGCAGTCAGGTTGGAATGCTGATCTGAACCCCCTAGCAGGCGGGGGAGCAAAATTTAATCTTCCTATTATTGTACCTAATTAATCTGGATTGGGATACAACCTTTTAAAATCAGTCCAAGTTACTGGATCATCAGGTTAATATGCAGTGAATTCAATCTAGATTAGAAACTTCATAATGCTACCATTGCAATAATTTCAGTTGGAAATTATTCTCCTACTAAGTATACGCAGTAATACATACTCAATATACCAAAATCACAAAGAGAAAAATGGTATCAAAGTGCTGCAAAAACCCCACAGTTTTATATATTTCCTGTGTGATTTGTTCTGATTACTTCTGTGGGTGTTTAGGAAGGTTGTATTAATGTGTCCATTTACTTAGCATGTAACATTTTTAACTGTTTCTTTAATGGCATAACGTGGTACAAAGTAATATCATTGCTGCTAAAAGTACCAGGCTAGAGTTGCTACAAAGTATCTTGATACAGATTTGCAAAATCTAAGAACAAGTTTTCTATAGGCTTTCAGATTTGTCTTCAGTTCTGTGCTTTGAAATCTTTACGGAGATACAAGAATCTATGGGCTTCTAAAATAAGATAGTACTTCACATTATTCATTAGGGTATTTTTAATTAATAAACTCCCCTTATTTTTGGTGATTAGCATTCAGCTTTGCTAGTTTTTGTTTTTTTTTTCTGGACAGCAGTAACAGATTAAACATCCAAAAGAGTAGCACATTCATTACAATAAAAAAACTAGCATAGGAACAAAAAAAATCAGAAAATTGTTTATATGTATAAGCTTATCTTTAATTTTTGTAATGTGATAAACTGCTAACAAGACCTTTCTTTCAAGCAGTTAGTACTGGAGCCATTCTTTGTCTTTGTTTTCATGTTTTTTAATTTATTTTTTTAAACTTTTCTGGGTGTAAGACAGAGGATGAAAGAATCATCGTTCTATTCCCTGTGTCTATCCATGTGGCAACTCCCACAGGAATTTGTCAGACTTCAAGTTAGCCAAGAAGAGTTCCTGTGTATGAAAGCACTGTTACTTCTCAACACAAGTAGGTTCTTTTATTTCTTTGTAACACATCACTACTAAAAGGATTTTGAACCATGTTGTTTAACTTGACATTCACTAAGCTCTCTGGCTTAACAAATGGAAATGTCCTAGATGGAATGTTAGTATTCTAAGACTAAAAAATACTTTTTTTCCACTGTTTATAAAGAACAAAGAATTTGTGATTCATTGTTGGTTTTATTGTGTATAAAGATACTGGGGAAATGTTGGATCCCTTTTGACATATGGCTGTACTGTGTTGCACATTTTCAAAACAACTGTGCAGTATTTCTGCCTGGAAGCAGCAGTTCAAGTGACTCTACACAGATTTAAAAAAACCCAACCAAACCAAAACAACCTTAAAAGTATTAGAATAGATTTAAAAATATTTAATAAATTATCTGAGGGCTTTATCTTGACCAAGATCTTAAAGCACGTTTGCTCAAAAGAATTAGGGAAGTGGCCGTGACAAACAATACTAGCATTTATTCCACTTTTTATAGTTATAAATAGGTGAAGTTTAGCACAGATATAAACAAATGGAAATGCTTTTCTTTGGTTTGTTTCTCTGGAAACAAAATCTGTGGTCACTTAATTATACGCATCTTTTAAAGAATGCAGCATACAGCTGCATTCCCCTGTACATAGGAAATGTGGTTGCTCGTGAACTTATCTTCCAAAATTTTCTCTGAAATACTAAAATTTATATCTGCTGAGGCCATAATTGTTATTTATGAATCCCCAAATAGAAAGTTTCAAAGTTATACAGGTTCTATTAGAAATGAGAATAAGCACTTTTGAGAAATATAGTTGAAAGAATGTAAAAGTTTGGTTCTCAACACACAACGGAGTCAGAGGAGAGATGTGCAAATCCTGCATGACCTGCTTCTTGGTTTTACAAAGTTTAAGTAATTGATAAGGAATTAAAATTTAGTTTCTCTCAATCTGTACATGGCTGGTATTTGCATAAACCCATTCTTAAAAAAAAAAAAAACTGGTCTCAGCAGAGAGTAAGTTTAAAAAGATTAATTTTAGCTCATACGAACATGGAAATTACTAAAAGAAGAGCAAAATGCCATACACTCTGCTGAAGCAGTAAAGGTAATGTGGATAAAAATCCTGATATAACTCCAGTTGCTTTGTTAGGATATGAATATATTCCTATTTTAAATGTTTTCCACCTTGTTTTCATCCCAAATAAACTCTCTTGTCTATCTTCTGAAATTTCAAGTTACATTTAGATAAATCTGTGACATTTCAGCTATCTCTGTTCCAGAAAGTTCATATCAAATTCAAAAAAGCATTACAGTGGTTGGTCCAATCCCTCTCATTTCTGAGTGCATTAATTTAACAGAGTTCATCCAGTTACCTTTCTTTATCAACTGCATTGCACTCAGAAGCTTTTTTTTTAAGATGATATGTTTATGTATATGCATGAAATTACTTCTAAAAAAAAAAAGTATTTCTGCCTGTTCTGATGAGTTTTGCTTTTTGTTCCCTCCTGCATTTATTGTCTTATAGGAAAAAATAATTTGTCAGATCTTTGGGAAAAGGAACACACCTAACAGTTGTTGCTGAGACATTTAGTAACCATTTGGTACTGTATAAATATAATTCCACAAAAGTATTTTCAAAAAGCCATATAACCTCATTGTTGTTCTAAAGTATTTTAAGACTACTTTTATTTTAGTCATGATATTCATCTTAATCCACTTCAATTGTGAAAGTACAACCATTTCAGGCTTTTGTGTAACAGTAAATCAAGTGTAATCCTTTAGTCTCTCATTGTGTCTTCTGTTCAATTTATTATTTAGATGAACTGTTTTTGACATTTTTAGTTAATTCCAAAGAAACAATAATTTTAATTAAACAGAGTGTCAGTCTCGATACATTTCTAATTTTGTGGGGACCCCCAGCCTAAGTTTTAACATTATATTTGATTTTACAGTTTTTTTCTTTGAGTTGGCTGAGGCTTAAATGTAATGCTTTCCAGACTTCTGATTTAAAGGAATTTCTAAATCTTGTTACATAAGATTTTGGCTCTGTTCATACCACTGAATAAAAGCATCCTCATTCTTGACATATGTTCAGGAGAAGGGAACAGCTCGAATAGATAGCTCCAAGGAACTTTTTTTGCTAGGCAGTAATGTGACTGTCTTTTTGCAGAACTCAGAGGAAGAAGGCCATTCATTGATGGAAGATACCTTTAAAATTAATTTTGCAGGGAAAATATAAAGACTTAATTGCTGGTTTAGAGATGTAATTCAAGGATAGTTTCCACCTAACCCTAAACTCAATCAGAGTCACTTTATATGAAAACATTCCTTAGTTCTCTATAAAACTGCTGTCAGGAAATGTCCAGAATCATCCAGGCTTTGAAAATTAAGGTATTCTTTTTTCCATGACACTTATCACTAGCAGCCACTAACAGGTTCTTTTCTCAGTGTTCTCTCCATGTCCTCATTTTGATTCTCACACCTGACCATTAAGAGAAGAGAGAGTTCAACCAATTTCTCCTCCTTGTTCATTTTTCTAAAATGCTGTTCTCCATTAAGTCTCTGATCTGTTCTATTAAGTGAAAGAGATTCAAAGAGGAGGCTGAGCCCTGGCAGCTTTACTGTCTGCACTACTTCAGAGCTGTTAGTTCATTCCTTGACTCCATTTTGAAGCACTCCAGCTAGATCTCTCTACCACAAATTTGCTGTGAAGAGGGCAGACCCTCAGCAGTGTAAACATGGATCAGTCCATAACGTGTTTCCTCAAAGACAGGAGTAGTTCTTTAAGCCATTTTTTTTTCCCAACAAACACATGTAACTGAAGCTTAGGGATATTTCTAGACATAAGGCAATTAGCAAAATGAACTGATTGTTCCTGGTATATCCTTTTAACTAATTGTATCACTGTTTTTGGAGTAACTCTTGCATGGGAAGAAGTACCTGGCACAAAATAATGAATTGCACTGTACAGCATGAAATACTGTAAATTTTTCCCGTACTTTAAATTTCATTGCCTTCAGAGTAAATTGTAGCCCAACTGGTTTGGTTTTTTTTTTTAGTTCCTTTAGAAGGTCTAAGAAGTCAAAGTCAATTTGATGAGATGAGAACAAGTTACATCAGAGAACTGGTGAAGGCAATTGGTTTGCGCCAGAAAGGTGTTGTGGCCAACTCACAGCGTTTCTATCAACTTACAAAACTGATGGATTCCATGCATGATGTAAGTTTATTTGTTAATGCTTTCTGCTCTTTATGTAAGAAGGAATTTCTTAAAAGTAGTTCTATGGAAGGGAGTTATCAGCATTGCTAAACAGAAGAAAACAAAAAAAATTCCTTTATTGTATATGTTTGTGCGAATAGATAGTTATGTATTCAGCATCAGTATATGTATTGTGCACATATTTTATGGTATACAATATCGAAGTATTTGTGAAACATGCATTAGAGTGCTACCATTTTGTTTTACTTTTAGTGTAATATAACCAGTAAAATTGTGGGCTTTGGTAGGCATGATGTATATGTGTGTGTGAGCACGTGTGTACTTGTTCAGGAAAATAGTGTGAGGAAGAGGCAATTCAAGTTGCAAAGTCAGACTACTAAGAATTAGTGAAAGGCAACCAAGATTGTCTTTGCAACCTTAGTTCAACTGGTTTTATGTGGATATTCTATACCACTTTTTCAGTATCTGTCTAGGTTTAGAAATTGAGTAATCTTTAACAATTCTAGATACCAAGCCCTGGAACTTTTGAACTCAGCATTGGTTGTGAGGAACTCCCAAGGAGTTCAAGGTGGACAGGATCTTTGCATCTTTGTATTCTTCAAAACTCAACAAATCTGCATTTTATTTTAATTCAATCTCTTCCTTTTAAGTGCATACAGTAAAATAACCTGTGAGGAAGAGAAAGAGGGAGAGAGGCTTGCTGCAAAATAACAAAGTGATGTTTGATCCATGGAGTATCTTCATTCAAGTCCTGTTTCAGCTCAGGCTGATGAAGTGATGGGAGATACAAGGAAAAGAAAAATCATTACACTGGAGAGATTGTGTGATGTTAAAGCCTAAAGTAGCAGAAATAGTCTGATATTTAACAACATAATGGTCACTGGTCTGAAATAAAAATTGGAACCTCTCAGATAGGCTAGAACAGATGTAATAATCATGTGTTGAGCAGTTGCTTTCAAGGGATGAGAGTCTGTGGAGTTCAGTGTTTGCAGCATACATGCATATGATCATAATGAAAACCATGGCAAAGCTCACAGGTAAGTAGTAAATGCTGTCTCCCAGAGCAGTGTTTAAGTGGCAGGATGTGACCAAAGCACACACTTGAGTGTGAGAATAAGATGAAAGGTTGAAAGCTTGTTAAGTAGTTGCCATTGTTCGTCGCATATGTCTTGAGTGAGGGTGATATTAGTGAAGTAGTGGTTTTATATGACTTGCCATAGCTATATGTGTGGTTTTTGCCATTAATAGGGTCTGACAAGTACCCTCATTACTGATTCAAGAAAGGATAGGGTAAGGTATAGAATGATGTCAGCTGATGAATGTATGAGATAAGTGATTGATAGCATGTTTATGTGGCTGCATTTCTGTTAGCCTGATTGATCATGTATTTTGTATTTTATCAAATCCAGCTGGTGAAACAGCTCCATCTCTTCTGTTTGAACACATTTCTCCAGTCCCGTGCACTGAGCGTTGAATTCCCTGAGATGATGTCAGAGGTGATTGCTGCACAGCTACCCAAGATTCTAGCAGGGATGGTGAAACCTCTTCTCTTTCACAAGAAGTGAAATGTCTTTTCTCTTATCATAGAGATGATACCTGGGTCATTTTTTATTTGTTTATTTTGGTCAAGATTTTGCAGTGTCAGGACTTCAGCATATTTGACATACTTACCCTGCCGACTGCTTTATACCTGTAACATACACAAGCCAGTCAAGCTTGATGTACATATTGTGAGTTCCTGATTCCTTAACTGCAAAAATTACAACAGTCATAAGAAATGTTTTGTAAACTTGTCTGAGCTGCTTTTTACATATGCATATGAATGACAGTGAATAGACTTTCCAGATTTCTAACAACAGTTATACATTTTTCTTACACATTGAACACTCTTGAATTTCTGGTATGACATGGTGCAAAATTTTTACTTTAGTACATTGTGTGCATGGGTACATGTGGGTACGTGCATAATGGGAGGAATTAAAATAAATATTGCCGACATTTTCTTATGGATATTTTACTTTTTATGACTGCAATGCCATCAGAAATAACTAATGTGCTAGGCACACAGTATACATTCATACTCTCATCTGTGGTCATGTTGCATTGAAACTTCTAAATCCAGCATACTGTTTTCTGCATCATTCAGTGGAGCTCTTCTTCAAAAATCAGAAAGTTTAGGAAAATTTCAGTGTGTATTACACCAGAAGTAATGTGTATGCAAACCCACTAAGCTTTGGTTTGTGTTATTTTTCCTTAAAAGTTCAGCACTTACTAAAGCTAAATCACTTAGCTGTAATCCTAAATTCATCAACTCTTACATTCTGTATTTCAGAAGCTTTAAATAGAGATGTTTTCACTGACTGCAACTCTTAATAATCTTAATGTTTTGAATTCCAATGCTGAACACTCAATCAGCCATTAGCATCAAATTATAGAGAGATTAGATGCAAAAAGAAATGGAAAATATGACTGCAAACATTTTGATACACATCAGACTCATTTCAGTATGATTTAGTGGAGCTACATATTTTCTGTTTTAAAAGCATGCCATTATAAATGGAGTAACTGTAAAAAAGAAATTGGACTCAATTAGAAATGAATATTCAACTGAAAAATTATAACATGGTGGTGTTTGTTCCTTTGATACAAAGGTTGAAGGTTGCTTCAAAAGTTACGAAGCAACTCATGCATTTAAGGCAGTAAATTGTAGGTATATTCAAACAACAGAGAAACAGATAAACGTTAAGAAGAATTTATGAGTCTATTAAAATATGACAAATTTTGCCAGTCATTACAAATGATATGGAAACATAGGAAATGGTGAGTCTTGTTTGGATACTTCTGGCCTTATGCTTTTGCTTTTGCCCATGGCTTGTTAGATGCCCCCACTGTGTGACTGTGTCCTGCTGGTGGTGTGTAGCTTGGTCTGTACAGACATATCCTTCTCACATGAACAAAGGCCCCTGGGATGTAAGTTCAGTATCCCTGGCTAAATCAGGGTGCCCCTCATTAAAAATATAAGTGATGTTGCATGTTGGTAAAAATTACATCTTGGTTCTTGAAAAACTGTGGACAACTGACAAGTACAGGAATGTCTCAAAGTGTCCTTGCTGGTCATAGTTTCCTAAAGCCAACGAAGAAGAATCTACATTACAACTGGGAATAAGACTATTTTTGAGATCCCCACATAGCAGTACAAAACCCACTAGAGCTGGTGCAAATGTGTGACCCTAGATAAAGTGGTATAGACAGACTTTTGTGTTAGTTGACTAGGTTTGTAATTTCTAACTGCCTAGGAAAGCAATGTCTTTGATATTCCATACAGTCTTTAACTGTGATCCTTAAAGCAACTACATTTTAATAAATAACACAAAATTCTTTATTTCTACATCCTGACTTTTTTTTTCTTTATTTTGTGTTTGCATTCAGTAAATGTGATTTTCAGTAAAAAAATCCATTTCAATCATTCCACTTCAATGTAAGAACAGTATTTCCATGCATTCTTTTGGAATTGAAGTATTGCCACATGATTTACCACTGTGTAAGCAGACTGTCTATGTTACTGTTTAGATTAAACTGATAACAGAAACTTCCCACACTAAAAATTACTCCTCATCACCCTAATTTTGAAATTAGAAGACAGATCAGGCAGTATGTTTGCCTTAGGAATGCATGAATCTGCCTACATCTGCATTTTAACTCAATCCCTAAGTGGCTGACATGTCACCGTGTCCCATAAACATGGCAGATTACTCTGAAATGCATTATATTTGCCTCAAAGGCATAATCAAAAAGGAAAAAAAGATACCTTTTGGGAATAGATAACAAAGCTTAAAATCATTCTCACACTGTATTTCTAAAAGACCTCTAACTCACAGAAAAAAATTTCCAAAAGTTCGTGGCCATGATGAATTCACTACACGAGACAGAATGACTGGGTAATTGTGTCTGCTATAAGTCTGAAAGTCCTGTGATCATTATGTGATTGTCCGAAGTTTGGAAAAAAATTCCAGCTCTAAGCCCAGATTATAAAATGGCCTTTAGTGTCCATTTTGATATTGCCATTTGCTCTGGGTTATGTAGAGACCATGAACAGTGGAAAAAGACCTGGGGGTACTGGTTTGCAGTGGCTGAACATGATCCAGTGTGTGTGCCCAGGTGGCCAAGAAGGCCAATGGCATCCTGGCCTGGATCAGCACTGGTGTGGCCAGCAGGAGCAGGGCAGTGACCGTCCCCCTGTACTCAGCCCTGGTGAGGCCACACCTCCAATCCTGTGCTCAGTTCTGGGCCCCTCACTGCAAGAAAGACATTGAGGGGCTGGAGTGTGTCCAGAGAAGGGCAGCAGAGCTGGGGAAGGGTCTGGAGCACACGTCCTGTGAGGAGCAGCTGAGGGAGCTCGGGGTCTTTAGTCTGGGGAAAAGGAGGCTCAGGGGGGACCTTATCACTCTCTACATCCATCTGAAAAGAGGGTGTAGCTGGGGGGGTCAGGGGTTGACCTCTTATCCCAGCTAACAACTGACAGGAGGAGAGGACAGGAGGAGAGGATGTGACTTCAAGCTGTCCTAGAGGAAGTTCAGGCTGGATATCAGGAAGAATTTCCCTATTGAAAGGGTGATTAAGCATTGGAAGGGGCAGCCTAGGGAAGTGATGAAGTCACCATCCCTGGAAGTGTTCAAGAAATGACTGGACTTACTCCTATGGTTTACTTGACAAGGTGGAGATCAGTCAAAGCTAGGACTCAATGATCTTGGCAGGTCTTCTCCAAACTAAATGATTCTGATTCTGTGAACACTGATCAATACATCTGATTTCTTCCTTCCCTACAGAAATGTTGTGTACTGTGATTTTTCAACCCTGCAGCAATGTTCAGAGAGCCATTACTTGATTTTTTTACTGAGTACAAGTTTTTATAGTTGTATGTGCTTATGTCCTTTAATATTTTTTTAAAGAGCAAAGCATTTTGGACCTGAGCTTTACAAATAGGTCTAAATAAACATCTTGTAGTGCTTCTCAATATATTGAGCAAGGCAGAATGCTGGATCTTCTTACGCTGTGTTTATATGCAAGGAACAAGAGGTTTCAGCAGATGGATTTTTCTTGTTTTCTGACATATAGGATGTGCCTGATGACATTTTAAAGGTATGAAACCTGTTGTATTAATTAGAAAGCTTGCCAGCCATCTTCTACAGGCTTTTGTTTTGAGCTATCACTAAAACTTCTTCATGCACTGAATAATGCAGGCTGTGTCTGAAGCTAAGTCTCTCCTGTTCCGTACAGTTGAGGTATTTTTGACCAAAACCCTTCAGCATTACCTTCTGTTGGTGCTTGAGTGAAGCAAAGACCCCAGCCCATGAAGTCATCAGCTTCCTTTGAGCTCTGCTGCTGTGATTCAGCTCTGTACAGGTATCATATTTATAGTTTTTAAGTAATGTTTTGGAGGTTGAGGTGCCTGGCCATGGCAGCTCACCTGTATTTGGAAAGCTGAGATCTCCTGCAAGCTGTTCTTGTCTACGAGCTGCTCCGCAGTTGTGTTTGCTGTGGTCCAAGAAACATAAAAGATCAAATACTTGGCTCATGTTTTCAAAGATCTCAGCTGTATCTACAGCTGGGACCAGCCTTTAGGGGTGAGGGATGTGTGTTCCTTAATACCTAGTCCATGACAGAGGGAAATGTGGTCTGAGAAGCTTTCAGTTGATTTCATGGCACTTTGAAATGGCCTGGTTATATGTGTGCATAATAAATATACATAATAATTTCTGATCTGCAGCTGTTTCTTCAGCTGCACTGCTGCTATGGTTTCTTGTGCTATATGTGCAACACTGAAAGTGAGACCTAAAATTGTATTTTCTGACAGTCATTGCCTTGTTAGTACCTTAGCTGGGTTTTTTTCTTTATTTTCAAGTAGGTCTCTCTCCATTACCTTTGTTGGGAAGGTGAGCTGCTTTCCTGTGTTCCTACCTACACCCAAATATTCACCTCAGTTACCAGTGATGTGTCAGTAACATGAACAGCAGGGATCCTGCAGGGATCCTTCCTTGCCATCCTCTCCTGCCTGCCCAAACTTAAGGTTGGTTTATCTGCAGAGGAGGAGAGGATGACCCTGCACTCCACCCATGCAGTGCAACTCCAAGCACACATTTCTTGCCTTACATGCTGTTTGTGGCAGGCTGACCTTTCTTTCCTTCCGAGAAGTCAGCTTGCAGCCACAGAGCTAATATCCAAAGCCCTCCCAACTTTCCACGGCTCAGAAGCCTGTGAGCATACTGCCAGGCTGGACTGTCAGCATTGCTGGATTTATTGGTTTGTACTGCTTTGTGTCATGGTGACCTGACTTGAACAGAGATTTGCTTTTAGTTTAGTTCTCTTTTTCCGTTGGAAGATGAAGAGGAAAAAACTCTAATATTTTAGGTATTTTTTGGTTTAAAATTTACGTGTTTTTTTTTTTTTTTAATGAATGCTATTAATTTATTAGATTGATGTTATTTGCATGCAGAATGGTACTGTAGCTCCTCAGATACTTGGACAGAAACATGCAGTAAAAGGTGACTACATAGATATTAATAACTAAGTTAAAATTTATCTGTCTGTTTACCTTAAAGAGAAAATAAATAACCCACAAAATATAGCCTTTAAGTACTGTTGGAACTATGCAGCAGTTGCATAACTTCAAATACATGAGCAGTGCTGCTCCCTTGATGATTTTTTTTGCTCACATTTAGGAATTGTTTTCCCTAGGTTGAGCCCACAGTGCTCTGTATGGGGCATTTAAGCATATATAGATGACATCAAAAAGTGGTGAGCTTTCATTTAATTCTAGCATATCCTTTAAAACTGGCAACATTTCAATTTCTTGCTGGTGTGGGGTGGACTCATTATAAAAATACCATCACGAGCCTTTTAGTCATAGATCGTGTTTTTCTGGCCATGGAAACTAAGTTACCTTTTCACCTCTATGGGTACAATAGTTCCACCAATTTAACATTCAGGCATATCAGTGAGGAAGTTCTCACAGTGTCATTTAAATAGTCTCACTCTATTGCATTTTCCCACACTCAATTCAAATACCTACCCAGCCAGTTCATGACTAAAATCTCCTTTTGCTTTGTGGAGGAAAAAAAAAGAAATAAATCATTGTCAGGAAATCAGAACACTGCATCACTGAGCTTCAGACAAGGGGCTAGATTGAATGAAAAGCAGGCAGGGAGCATAATAAGCACCTTTGACATCGCATCAGAAATAACTGGGCAGAGAAGTACAGAGACCTTTGTGTTATACAGGTGAGATTTATATGAACATTACCATAAGTTGCTCATTCCATGGATGTACAGTTCTCTCAGAGGTCTATTTTTCATATGGTGGATGGGAATATAGCAAAGCTCTTACACTTGATACCCTGTATTGTTGGGTGGTGCCCAGTCTGGGACTCTAATCCACGATATCTCCAGTTGAGAGCAATGTTCTCATCACAGTGCTGCTCAAAGAAACTGATTTATTCTGGCAGGCCTGTCTTGGCTATATGGAGCATGAATGGGGGAAGGACCAAACCAACATGTGCATGGCAGTATGAATCCACAAAGGTGTGGATGTGGTCTTACTGAGAGTATTTGTAAAAAAAACACCTGGCCACCTGCAATTAATATGTTCCCAACCATTTCCCCAGATTCCAGCAACATTCTTAAGAGTAAAACATGGATTTTGATGGCCCATGTAGGCATATTCTGTTGTAGACAAAGGACAACACACTTGACAAAAATTTACCACTGTTAAATAGAAAAAACTGTGACATGATGCTGTCAGGACAAGCTCTCAGCTCGCCTGTGGGGCATTAAACACAACAGATGGGAATATCATCTTTTAGGACTGTCACACCAGACATCAAACATTGGTCAGCTGAGGATGACAAGGCTTTTCACTTGAAAATTTAGGTGTTTTGTATCCTAAAGCTTAGCTTACAATACAGTCACACTGCACTGGCCAATTCACTTCTTACAATAATTTTACACACTCACATCCCCAACTGTTGTTACAAGCAGTTCCTAGTGATGGCTACAGCCAGCTTAGGCTTTACTGGGAGACAGAAACTGCTTCCCTTTCTCAAGCTTCAAAATACAGGTCATGTGTCTATTTGGCTGCCCACAGCCAAAAGGTTGCACAAATCTGACATAAAAAAAAACCCCAAAAGAACTCCAAACATCTGATATTTTGAAAATACTACTTTATGAAGTTTTCCACTTAAAGTATCCCTAAAGCATTCCCTGAAGACAGACATTAATTTTAAGAAAAACTACATGATAGAGAAAAGCACAAACCAAAGCTGAGCGCTTCTGGAATGCATGATCTGTTGAAGTTTCTGAATTTCTTACAGCCTCTAAATCCCAGTTTCCATATTTGTGAAACATTTATTCTCCCCTCTTTCCTGTGCCTTCAACACACCTTCTTTTCCCAATGGGTTTCTTGGATGTGTAATACATTAACACTTTGTAGAGTCTTTGTAATCCTTAATGGAAAAAATCTGTAGAAAGACAAATAATCCTTAACTTTGAGACATCTTTGGACTGCTGTTCATATTTCTCTGTATTTAACATTCAGGATCATGATAGATACAATTTATGCTTTGCTGCTATTGTTTTTATTTTTGGAAAAAAAGACTTGTATAAGATTTCTGTATTTTTCTCTTGAGGAGCCTTCATCTCTATATTTGTACAACTGAAATAAGTTTCAAATATTTTTGCAAAGGTGTTGTCTAGCTACATTGTGTCATGTCCAATAAACTGGGGATGTGCTTGCTTTGCAGTAGTATGAGAAGTGTTTAACTCTTCAGCAGATGTACAAAAATCCATTAGGCTGAGTGGAAGCTAAAGCTGCAGAATGACTCTGCTGTTACTGGACACGGGCTGCAGCTGTCAGTACCAGGCTGGTGGAGCCACTTGTGCTGCAGTCCTACAGAGCAGCTGCTGGGAAGCTGATTCTGGGGGGAATACTTTGGCAGCTCCAGGTTAGAGATAATACACACTGATTAGTTACTGAGTTCAAACCTGTAGGGCTTGGGACAGTGTAGGGTGGGGGGGCAGAATTGTCTTCCACATTTTTTGCCATTCAAACCCTCTACAAGACAGGATACAATAAAACCTTATTTAATGATTTATTTATATCTTTATTTATTCTTACATGGAAGATTGTGACTTTAATCAAAAGTGCAACAGTCAACCTGCCAGCTGACAGAAGCATCAAAATAAGTTACAATGCATTCCTGATCTCCTGGCATAAACACATACAAAGGGAAAGTTTATTAAAAAGCCTACCCTGCAGTGCAGAAGGGCCAAGCACAGCACAGAAGTGCTGATTTGGAAGCAGAGACTGTGGCATTGTGGAAGAGGTGCTGGCACAGCGCTGCTGGTCCAGATCAGCAAGAATACACCTGAGTAGAGACACCATTTGCACAGCAGTCTACACATTGGGTAATCATTAATTTGTAACTATTTAAAAGCCTGGCTTTCAGAATAAATTGTCCCCAGACTTTACAGAGGCACTCCGCACCAGGAACTGGAGATTTCTGTTGCCAGAATTGGTCAGTGCCAGATCTGCCCTCTGAGGTGCAAGATGCAGCACACTGCAGGATGCATCCATCCATCATCCATCCACCCTGGGATCCTCAGTCATGGGGGAGAAGAGCTTTTCTTTTTGCTGCTCATTGACCTGGACTGGTGCAACCTTTCCTTAGCTGCACCAACAGGGCACATCACCCCTGGCTTTTGAGGAACTGACTCCAGTGCTCAGGTGATCCTTCCCTCATCCTTAATGTGTTCTGCTTCCCACCTCACTGCCTTGTGATGTAGTGTGCAACAGGCAAAGAAAGGAGTGCGACCCGCAGCCTGGTGAGGGGCACAGGCAGAAGGACTGGGAAATGCCAGATGTCCTTCATCAACAGGAGAGACCACCTCTCTCCTTTCCTGTTCCAAGGAAATACTGGCAAAAAACTGGACTGCTGGTTTAGATGTCACCCCTTTCTAAGGATGTGCTGCAGTGTTAGCGTGCCCTCAGAGAAGGATTAGTCATGCCAACAATGCCAGTACTCATGGACATAATTTCCATATAATACAGAACATCTTGAAAGTGATGTTGTAGTTTCATTTCTGAATGTCCTAGTTCTTATCAATTGATGTCTTGGATGTTACCACTGCTCCATGTACATATCACAAACAGTTTGACAGTGCTGGGACTTACCACACAGATGATTCAGTTTCCAAATTAGTTTAGTTTTAAGCATTTCATGCAGTATAAAACAACTGGGGAAGGCATTTAGTCAGTACAAAAATACATTAATTTCTTTTAAGTGGAAGTTCTATTAGCAGCTAGCACACAGAAGAAAATAATCTTGAAGTCTTTGAGACACTTGAACTTCAAGATGTCAAAGTTAAAGAATGTGGTCCTACTTAAATACGCATTTAGTGGAGAACATCTGCATTGGTACCTTGATTTAGGCCCCCATAATTTATTTACACGATGATGTTCCTCAGGATTGAGTGGAATGATATATATTAATATATATATCCACATGTATTATGTATGTATCTGTGTATCTTTTTATCTATGTATATATCTGCTCTGTCCCAATTCAGCCTCAATGCACACCTCTTTTTCTCAAGGATAGTTTGGGGTTTTTATTCTTTTTAACAGACATAGTAATAGAAGGGTATAAAGAATAAAATAAGATTACTCATTATTTGACATCGGATGTCTAAACCCTTTGAGGTAGAAGGTTTTGTTTTAACCTTTAGCAGATAACAGTCCCCCTAAATGAGATGGGTTTTTTATTGTCACATCTCAGACTCCATAATGATGCAGATGCTCTCGAGCCTGACTCATCTCTGCACAGCACAGTGAGCTTCCTCATATACTAATGAGTTAAGCAATAATCACTGCCTGCTCACAGGGAAGGCGGCGCTGGCATTTTGTGATTATCTAAATGAAAGAAATAAGTGGTGTCAGAGATCCTGCCGTGTGGGAATTCAGATGAAACCATCATTTGGTTTCCTGTGTGTCAGTAATGAAGGTGCTGCAGCACTGGAGAAGGCACCAAACTGAGCCAAGGCTGAGGTGGTGCTCTGAGGAGGTCCAGTATCCTAAATCACCCCTGTGAGCTGCACTGGGTTTGTGTTACCACTGTTTCATTCAGATGTTCCTGCAGGGAAGGCTGACCTAAACGTGTGCCAGGGAAAGAGCCGTGCTTGTTCCTTCTGCCTTCAGGAGAGGAGCTATTTGTGAGAGATTCACACAAATAACACCAAGATAAACACTCTGTCTTGATTTTCCCTCTGGATAGAAACTATCCAGCAAAGCTAATTAGCTAAAAAGCCACAATATTCACCTGAGTTTCTCATACTGATGTGCTTACAGATATCATTATAATGATCATGCTTACATTTAGTTTCCCAGTTCATTTAGGAAATATTTCAAGGCATCATTTGAACAAAGATGAGGAAAAAATATTAAGGCAAGAGTTTGACAGGGGCCAACTTGGTTCTGTGTTGCTCTGAGGGTAAAAATAATTGTGCTGGTTTCTTTTGTATTGTCTGAACTTCAGGGGGATGGGGAGGGCAGGGAGAAGGGCCCATCTGGAAATGTTACAAATCACAGCTGGAAGACAGTGACACACTCCTATGGCATTCACTGCAGGTTTCTCAGGGAAGGTCTGGGGAGCAGGACATTGTGCAGAATGGCCATTTTTCCCATCAAAGGCAGGCAGTTTGTCCTAATTACAGAAAAGATACCGCCCTTCACAGGACCAAACAAAAGCATCCCTTGAGCAACAGCAAGAAATAACAAACTTAAAATGACAATTTAAGATGAGGTTTTATGTAAGGATATATTTGCATCACAGCTGCCCAGCAAAATTTATTTGCACTTAAATGTCTCTGCGGTATCTGCTATCTACCTGATTCCTTTAGATGTCCCTGGAGGGTGCACCAGGGCCCCCCAGTGTGGTTTTTGTCTTTTCTTCTTGTGGATTTTCCCTGCTGAGAGGCATCCTGCTTATTTTGTGGTAATTCAGGGCTCACAGTTGTCACTACTTACACAGTCTCTGTTTCCAGCACTTTGTGCTCAGCCTCCCAGTTCAGGTGCACTGAAACCCTAACCCTTGTTACCTTCTTGTGAGGCTCTTGCAAACAGCACATGCTCTATTCCAGGAACCAGTTGTATCCTGTATGCCAGTTAATTTATTTGGAGGAACACCACGGATCAAGCTCAGGTTTCTTATCCCCCTTCTGCCTGGGTTTGGGAATTGTCCCCTGAAAGGCTTCTCACAGGGCTTCCCAGTGTGCAGCTGTCTCACCTGCTTGAGCACTACACCAATGTTTCCCCAGGGCAGCCATGAGTGTACGGTCATCTCTGGAACATGGAGACCCCAAATGAGCTTGGCTGGAACCCATTGCTCTTGCCCTGAGCTCTGCTGTGCTGTGACATGTTGGGCACCTTCCACACCCCACCCTGCCCCAAGCCCATCCAGGGCTGAGCCCCTACCCTCTCAGCCCCCTCACCTGCTGCTGTAGCCAAAGCACAGCATTGCAAACGTTGTTTTGAAAATATCCCAAATCCTGCATGTTTCCCTTTGCATGTATGGTTTTTTTTTTTGTAGGAATACAAAAGCAATGACTATCAACAAAACTAAATCACTGATGTTTTTCATTCAGATGGGATTCTAATCCCTTCTAAGGGCACCTAAGAGCCATTAACAGTAATTTTAAATGAAATACACCCGTGCTGGGTCTAACTAATCAGTTCCTCAATTATACTGGCAGAAAGATGTATTCCAATTACCAAAGTACTTTCAAGTGAATTAAGACTCCTTTCTGTACTGGCTGTGGAGGTCACTCAATGTTCCCATGAATCCCTGCATGTTTACATTAAAAAAGCACACCATGATCTTTGGCAAAGGCACTTGCTCTAGGTTAGTTCAGCTTTTGAGCTTGTTGCCATAAATACAATAGAAAAGAAGCCAAGCATTGCAAAAGAAGCCAAGAATATATTTCAATACTTTGTTTCTGTATCAGCAATTAATCCAAATGACACGGGAAAAGTTTTACAAACATGAAATAAAATTTTAAAAGATGAAAGTGCAGATAGCTTATTTACCATGTTTAATAAGAAGTGTTTGTGTTAGAAAGGCTGGTTTTGAAGGCATGCATCATGCCAAAGTAAAGAGAAAATGTTCTGAACCAGGACCTGAACTGACTTTGCCACTTGCTCAGTTTACACCTATGCTGTTTCCTTGGATCACTGAAGTTTCTCCTCTTTAGGCAGGAGGCTGTGGCCAGCCTGGCTCAGCACACATTCTATACCAAAGCAATTCCACACATCACTTTCTCCATAGAAAAATTGAAGCCTTATCAATAATAAAGCCCAAAATACTAATTTTTCCAAACATGAGAATCGTGCCCTGTAAAGTGCTTTCAAGTAATGGAATGTGTCTTCACCCTTTCTGGTAAGAAGCACAGATGTCTCACCCCTTGAAAGTTTTAAATTAGGTGTTAATGTGGTAATTCAACACAGTTGTGTTGATACAACAGCAATTTAAGTCTTTTTACATTTAAATGTTCAATTAAATGTCAAAATATAGCATGTCAGACAGAACATAGGTTTCCCAGAAATTAAAAAAAACCTCTGTAGTTATTCCCTGATGTCAAGTAAAATGGAACCCTGTGAAAATGAGTATGAGAACTATTTTAGAGCTTAATCTAGACTCCAAAGTAGTGTGCATTCACTCACTCCTGCAGACCAGGAGCTCTAAAGCTGAGAAGCCTTCATCCCCGTGGAAAAAAGCAGAAAACTCTAACAGAAAACACAATTGTTTTTTTCAGATTTTTAACATAAAATCAGTAATGAACTATCAAAATGCAGATACTCTCCATTTCCTCTTGTGCCTACTCACAGTGCAGAGCTGGGCATCTGTGGCATTTCCAGCTCCTACCACTCCTGCTTTCATGGCCCCCAGTAGGAGTTGAGGGGAATCCAGTCCCAAGTGCTGGTCCCAGAGGGAGCTGTGGCAGCGCTGATACAGGCACAGGAACAAAGGCAGCTAGCCAGGCACAAAGGGCAGGGCAGGTGCCTCAGGGCATCTGTCCCTGCACTTCCCTGCTCCCCAAAAGCCCCCGTGGCGCCCAGGAGTGTTGCAGGGAGTGATGGTGACAGCTTCCATTGCTATTGTTCCACACTACACCTCAGGGGCGGTTCTCTACACTTAAAAGTCAGGGCACTAAGCTTCAGCTCAGCTCTAACCCCTTGCTGCAGCCCCTCTACTTCTCAGCTTTTTCCAGCTGAACTAATACAGCCAGAAGGGGCTTTGCCAGCTCAACTGCATGCCTTGGACCCAAGGGGAACCTTGCCTTCTCCCTGGCCCCATCCTGCCTGGGACACCAGGATCTCAGCAAGGTGCAAGACAGTTTGGTGACTGCAGGCTGTAGGTGATGTTTTGATTCCTGAAAGCAGAGTCCGCATCTCTCAAATACTCAAGCAAGGAGAGCTGTGAAATACAGGCTTCACCTCGGAGCAGTTGTTAGAAAGCATCAGAAGGGAAAGACTCTTTTTCCTTCTGGTCCGTGCTGCTTGGCTTCTCAACAGTCTCATTTTTACTTACAGCCACTGTATTGCTGTTTTGTTTCTGTCTCTGATGTGCCCCTGGGCGCAGCTGTGGGCACAGTGCCCACACAGAAGGAGGCTGGCAGGCAGGAGCCACAGCAGCCTGAGCGTGCCAGGGGCAGGAGCTGGCAGCTGGCAGCCACGGATGCAGGAGCAGTATCCATCCTCCTTGGCCTCCTGCAGTTTTCTGCACTGACCAAGCCCAAGCACGGTGAACAGGGAAAGTATCAGCTGGCTGGTTTGATCTTGTTTAAGAAACACAGGTTTTTTTAGTCTGTATCATAACAAAGCTTGATTGCTTCAGGAATATTCAAGTCTCCCAAGTTTCTGGTAGGTTCCTTCAGTGAAAAGGCAAGGCAGGCCATCTCACAGCTCCCTTTGCCTGGGGCACAGCTGTAACTCTAGCCCATTGGCTGTAAAAACTGAGGCAAAAAGTCTTGGAGAGATGCTGGGGAGGGCATGCAAGGGAACTTGGCAGAGGCCACTGCACTCTCTTGCTTCCCCTACCTGGCAGTGGTGTTGGAATGGAGCCATGGAAGGCCCTCCCATGAGCCCATCCGCCTGCTGAATTCCAGAGGCAAAACCTCATCAGCGAGATTCTGCCATGCCAGGGCTCTGCTTCGTAACATCCAAAGCTGTAATTTACGTTTTCTGAAAAGCCACATCTTTGGAGACTTCCACGTGACCAGGACAGCGTATGACAGGCTATTGTCTGGTATTCACATGCCCATCTATGCAAACCATCCTCAGGGCTGAAATGTTACTCTATAATGCAGGTATGGATAGAAGTAGAACCAAAGTGTTATTACTTGGAAAAAAGAAAAAGCTGAACCAGAGCCCAAATTTAAAACAAATAAAAAAACAGTTTGTGTATAAAGGATTTTTATTTTGAAAAAAATTTTTTCAAATTTTCGAAATACAGTGTAAAGTACAACATAGAATTATGTCTGCGAAGTCAGCTTATGCATGTCATGCTAGTTATTTACATGTAGATATATACAGAGTGCAGATAATTATTGAAACCACACTACAAAATAAACAGAGAGCTCAATAAGATAATTTAGTAGGACTTTATTAAATAGATATAGTTATTGATTGTATATATTTTCCTATTAAAATACCACTTAGTATCTAAAGTAACCCCTATAAACTCTAATACCTCCAAAATTGCCATAAATATGATTGAAAATTGAAACTATCCATGTGCCCTGTTCAGCTGTTGTGCCCTTTGCTCCAACAGAAACTCTTGCAGAGATTATGGTGCTATCTTTAGTGCCAGAGCTTTGATGACAATTCCCAATAAAACACTTGCAGAAAGCTCAGAGGCAAAACAGCTTTCAGCTGAGGCATCCAACGGTTGGAACACTGCTCTACACTTAAAACAACAAGAATAATGGGATGGCTTATTAAACACTGCCACACACAGGACAATTAAAGAACCAATATGATCCTCAGTGACTGAATTAGGATATCAAGCACCTTACTAAAACAAAACAAAGCAAACTCCCAAAGCCCATGCAAAATCTTAAACAAAAAAAGAAGAGACCTCCCAATGGGTACAGACACAGCCTGACTGACAGTGGACTTTAGCAGGAGCAGGAGATGGATGGGCTGCAGCAGCAGCACCATCTTCAGGCCTCTGTGACCAGTCAGAGAGAGACCAAGGTTGTCTATGGCTTTGATCTCTGGCCACTGAACAATTCATCCAGGCCTCTGCTAAAAGAAAGGACAACGCCAAGCCAGATCATAGATTATCCCATTAGCAGAATATTCCATCTCCTTTCTAGGGGCTTCTGGCCAGCAAACCCTCACTAAAAATTGCCAAAGGTCTGTCTTTGACTTCACTAGAACTTTGAGAGTTTCAATCAGTGGAGAAGATCCATCCCAGTCCGGAGGATGTGCTCCCCAACTGGGATTTCTCTTCTTGCTGCTCAAGCCAAAATTGCACAACCTTCTGCCTTCGAAAAATAAATATTAAGAACAATATGCTTTTTAGTTTCATTATTTATTCTGATGCAATCTTATTAAGTAGAAAATAGGCCAGGGGAGAAAAGTTAACAAAAAAAAATCCAATTACTGCTATACAGTGCTTTTTTTTTCATTGTTGTAATTACTGTTCTGAACTGCAGAATTTTACAGCTTTTCCTCTCCTAACATGTCTTTCCTGAAGGCACATTACAATTCAATCCAATTATAGGCAAAGAATAGAGATTAGCACCAGAAAATATATAAAAGGAAAATAAGTTACTATTACTATCAAAGAATAGTGCTGGTCAGGAAATCTGTGCATCTTTTTTTTTTTCCAGAAATAATTGTACAATGAACATTATAGATTAGTTAGGGACATAAGTGATAACGATGGTTTAATTTAAGAGTTTTATTACATATAAATCTCAATGCCAAAATATGGCAAGGACATTTTAATACTGAACTCATAGGAATTACACACAAAAAAAGTAATCTTTATCATCATTAATAAAAAGTGTGAATATAGACTATTAATAAACTTTACATATTTATCATACAATATATCCTTCACACTATTAATTTGATTCATGTTGTGCTGCAACATGTATCAAAAGGTTTAACAAAGAAAAAACATGGCTAATTATATGTTGTGGGTAGAGACATTATTTCCACAAGACAAACAACAACAACAAAAACAATATATCATCTACCTTGAATTCTACAGTGATATTTGGAACAAACCTGCTGCATCCTTTTAGGAAGGATAGTAACAATAATAATTATTTAAAAAAGTGTTTGACCTTTGCTTATAGAGTGAGTCTGATTTCCATAAGAATAGTAAATCACTACTATGAGCTAATTTAATTCAGATTGCCTTATTTTCTGGTAAGGCATTATCAAAATATTATATCTCCATTTAAATGTTATGTGGATTTCTGATTCTTTGCTATTGTCAGAAAAGATTTTTGGTCAGGCCTGCCAGTATCATCATTAGAGAAGCTTTGGTGCTGCCCCCTACCCCACTTCTGTCTTTGTAACCCTACTTACTCAGCTTTCTGGTTCACTGTTCAGCTTCTTGTAGAGATAAACTCCCTCTTGAAAGGCAGGGAAGGGCTGGGGCACCCACAACCCAGGAGTGAGACCATACAGAAAGTGCTACAATGTGCTGCAGAGGAGAGTACAAGAAAAACCACAGAGTTCCAAAAATGAAAACTCCTACTCCTGGAGGGTGAGTGGCTAACTGTAAGTAAGAATGGGCATGACATTTTTCAGATGGAAATGCCATTTTAAAGCTAAATGACTTGAAAATTATTTATGGCTAGTTCAGAAGGAGGGCCTGACAAAGCTGCAGAGCATTACAGAGGAAAATACAGATTTGCTTGTGAGCAGCACATGAATGGAATCCAGTTTCTTATGAAATTGTCTTCTCCAATCCTAATTTCGGTCTAAGGTGAGATGAATGCGTGGGAACACATGAAACACCTCTCCTCCACAGGGATTCCTCCAGGTCTTTCTACAACCTTCCCCTCAGCCTTCAAAGGCTCTACTTAATCTGAAACTGAACTTGGCAGTTTTAATGAACTTGGCATCTTTGACTTCTCTAGCTTGCACTCAGATCAGCTGCTTTCAAAACACAGTACTGGAGAATTGTGAGACACGTACAGGAGATGTGAAATTACCTAAGTGTAGGGGTTTTTTCCCACTTATTTTTAAATCAGGCTAGAACAAAGCAAGTAAGAGCAAACATTTTTTACATTTTCTATTTCACAATTCCTCAAGAATTTCACAACAATTAAATTGCCCTTAAGAAGCATGAGGAGTCATCAAAGGATGTTCAATACAGGTTTGCTACTGACCCCATGCAAGAGACAGAAGCTGGGATTTTTTTCCCTGATCACTGCATTTTTCTGCCTGTGAGAAATGTGCTGGGCTCCTAGCCTCTGCTTAAAGTTCTGCTTCCCTTTCTGCTCCTTTTGGCCTGCAACAGCACTTCTCCTGGGAAGGTCACCAGAGGCAGCCCACAGTTTTTTGATTGTGAAATACAGCAAAAACACAACCAAAACCATGTTGGTCTTCTCAGGGCAATGGCAGTCTTAGGCATAGCTTAGACTAAGCAAACTTGGCTTGCCTTAAAATGAAGAAAGATTCAACTGGCTGAGGAAAAACCTTCACTTCCTTTCACATCTGCTCTGAGCAAATTAGATGAGCACACACTTGTCTGCCTTCACTACCAGTGCCATTTGGAACAACCCTTCATCACAATGCACTGGGCACAGTCTGGATTTAAGATGAAGTGAAACATGCTTTGGGATTAATAAAACTGTTTAGAGTGAAGAAAGAACCCAGGGCACTCAGGCACTAATGCATGGGGTCTGTCCTCAACTGCCTGCAGGCAGTCTTGCTCAGACTCCCCCTATGAAAAGACCATTTTTGGAAGGATGTTCTTCGAGTCTCTTTCTCCTTCTCAATACTTGAATTAGAAGATCCTGCAGGATTCTGCGACCAGCCTGAAATCCAGCAATTGCTCTGAAGAATTCATGCCCTACGTATAAGTAAATAAAGTTCTGATGTGCTTCTTTGTGTTGGCAATGAATCTTACTTTTCAATTTAAACAAGAAAAAGGCTATGGAAAGAAAAAAGCAGCAGGTAAAAAATTACTGATTTTTTAGCCCTAACAGCAGTTCTTCCTTAAACTTTCTTCAAGCAGTGTACAACTTGGAAATCAACAGATGATCTGTATGTTGATTTCTGCAACTGAAGAAAGAACTGAGCTTTGACAGATCTATGAAACTAAGCCTAGATAGTTCTGTGAACCAGTGAATTCTTTTGGAAGCGCTGGTGTTGAAGAAATACTAAGATGGAGGTTAAATGTCACAGTTTTCGATCAGGAATGGTAAGTAGCTAAGCAAGCAATGCATGTTTTCCCTCAAGGTATATAAGAAAACTGCTCAGATTGAGAAAGCCACTTATGGTTTCTGGGGTTTTCTTTGACTTGGTTTTATTTATTTATTTTTTTCTTTTCAGTCAGTCCTACCAGAAGCAATCAATAGATCTTTACAACAACTTTGAAAAGTAAGGATTTTTTATTCTGTGGAAAGAGAGAATCTTTGTCAAATATTTTAGCAGAAGTCAGGAGAAATAACACTAAGTAATTTAATTGCTACATGGAGCTTTTAGCATTCATAGCTTATAAAATTGGCTAGTTCACAGGTCATTTGTCTTACTTGCAATGGAAAAAGAATGAGTTTCAATTTATCTCAGGTTTCAAAACATACTGCTGTTTTTCACTGCTCACTTCACATGACTACCAATCAGTCCAGATTCAGCATCTCCTTGTTTTCTACAAATGCTCTGGGACACAGAGAGAATATCTTCCAGATGATGGTTATCACAGAAATTAAAGTTGTTAATATTATCTATGCTGATACAGAAAGTAGGAAAGAAATCTACTAAGTATTTGAATAAAACATTCATTAAACACATCACATTTTGAATGAGCACTCGCTGCACAGGCAGTGTATAAACTGATATTATCAGCTGTATAAATTCTACACCATATTGTAGCTCAATGACTAACAGAAGTCCCAACTTCTGATTTATGGTAGAGTCATTTCTTATTTGAAATGATTAGGATCAATTTTAGAATCAAGTTTTCTAAGGGAGAATCCAGATCACAATAGAAGCAGTACTTACATTATGAAAAAGTCCACGATTTTCCATATTAAAAATCATAGATTACAAGAAATGTCAGAGTGCATTGCCTCTAAATTTCACATTTCTGTGAGCAACATCCTCGGACTTGAAAGTCTGCAGCTAAATAGCAATTTTTTTTTTATTTTATTGCTCTAGTGTTCCTTACCCATAAAAGAAGAACAGAACAACCTTTTGCAAACAATGGAAGTTATTTAAACAGAGTACCGTCCTCAGCACAGAAACTGTTAACTGTTTCATCACATTCTGTTCCGTTGGCAGGGAGCTCTGTAACCTGCAGCTGCAGCATCTGAAGGAAATCTACCACTCAGCTAAGGGGCTGATCCCGTATCTGTGTCAGATAAAAATCATAGTGCTTATTATTTGTTACCATGGATACCATGAAGATAGTGCTGTCCACTAAAGATTACTAGAGGAAGACAACATAATTCTCAGGAACTAGTCCTGTTTTGCCTTCATAAGTTGCCTTTAACCAGCCTGGTTCCACTGATGGATACACTGCAAAAAAAAAACATACAATTTTTAACACTGTTTAAAAACCCATACATGCCACATATATTTATTTAGATGGCATTTATTCAAGATCAACTGAAAAATCAGGGCAAAACCTGAGAGCTAAAAAGGGAATTACGCCCCCATTTTGTGATACGGTTCAGTTTTTTATAGGTTCTTTTTTAATACATAAGGCAATGTAAAACAAATCTTACCATTAGAAAATATTGCCCCCTGTGGGAAAGACAGCTCATGACTATGCTCAGCCTTACAGGAATACATGGCTTTTGCTTGTCTGAAAGAAAAAAATACAGGTTTGCAATAAATGAGATGACAGGGAAAAAGGTATAAAGGAAATTAAAACCTGGGAACTATAGGAATAAGCAGATGTACAAATGCTATATGATAATGACTGGTTACACAGCAGTTCAGAGGAATAGAATTATAGTAGATAATGACTTCAAGCTTACTGGAGTTAACAAGCATGTTATTGCAGAAAAGAGACTGACATCCCACTTAGATATTTAAACAGGAATATAATTTGGAACTTTTAAAATCAAGTTGTCATTCAAATAAGTACTGCAATGAGCATATGTTTTGAAGCAAGCCATGGATTGCCTGGAAACAAATTCAAAAGTGATCATCAAGGCATTAAAGGTCTAAAAACTTTACCTGTGAGAAATTATTGTTAATAGGTCTACAGAGGAAAATAATACTTAGAAAGTAAACATGAGACAAAAAGGAGTAATGATTCTGTCCCACAGAAGGAGGACAGAAAAAGTCACCTCTTGGGGTCCAGCACTATGATTCTGCAAAGTACAGGATGAAGGTTTGAACATGAAGATGGAAATTAGGAGTTCTCTTTAGATTCCTGCACTTCACCTAATACCTTTACTTCAACTTACTCAGAACAATTCTACATGAACAACCATTTTTTCTGAATTTCTTTAAACCCACACTATACTAAGTGAAGATTAACTTGTTGACTATTTCACCTTTGTGTGATATGATGGGGAATTGCCAGCTGAGGTTTCCTTCTAGCCAGGATTTATCTCAATGACCCAATATGTGACCTGTGGCAAAGTTTAAAATTTTCTGCATACTTTTTGAGAGTGTGCATATGCAAGTGGCATGTAATCTATCATGTCTTTCTCCCAAAATAGTGAGATAAAAGAGTTGCATGATAGATTAATTAACAGTGCCACATCATAAGCATTATCATCATTCACCTGAACGTTTAAAAGAGTATGAGAGTGGATGGACATATTCTGAAGTTTTTATGTGAGACCTTTCCAGAGATGATTTATCCCTCTGAATAAAAAGCTTTGATGCTGGTTCTCTGACTTATGACGGGACTAAATGGCATGTTTTGCCTTCATCTTAAGAGAACTAATGGCTCTTCAAGGGTTACATTCTCAGGATGAGATTTTCAGAAGAGATCAGGAATTTTGAGTTGTACGATATCCAAGGGGCAGTTTATTTTCAGGGCCCTGGAAACATTCTGATTTTTAGTACTATTATCCTGGTTACATCCCATCAGCCAACTAAAACAACATGAGCACTGAATCCCTGCTTGTTCACTTTGCTTAAATGTTAGCTTGCTCTCTGGCTGGTGTAGACTGCTCTGAGTAGAGTTTTCCCAAAAGAACTCCTTGGTGCCTCCTGTTGTGAAGAGTTTGCCATCTACACTTGATAAGACAGGTGTCTCTATATAATCTGTACAAGTTCACACATAATAATCTAAATAATGTATATACAAAGGGAACTTAGATAACTTTACCAAAGGTTACACAAAATTAAAATTATTTAATCTTCTTTTTCCTCAAAGCCTACAGAGAGCACTACAGATATTCTAATTATGCTGACCCAAATCAGTAACACCATAACAAAACAGCCTGTTGGGATGGGCTTACCCTGGCATGACCCCTTGTTATGCAAACCCAATACACCTGTGTGGCATAATCATGGATTTTACACGTATAAAACAGTAGAGTAACTGTTCAAGATTGCTGTAGTTGTAATGAACACAAAGTAGTAGGTAATGAATTTACTAAATCACAGGGATTCTTTCAAATCTGAATAATTTGACTATCAAGCCAAGTGCCCATCTTAATAATGGGACATCCGAGTAATACTGTGACAAAAGATATTTAAGGCAATATTTAAATGTGAGGCAGAATTTCTTAAGTCATTCTTGAAATACATGTTGTTTTTATTGCCCTTAGAAGAAGTTAATAAATTAATGCTATTTTCTCCTCTATTCTCTATTGTCTAATAAGCTATTCTGTTTTCAACTTCCAATTTTATCTGATCCAAGTATGTTTACCTTAAAAATAAAAAAAAGACAAGAAAACAGACTTTGTCTTGGAATTATACAATCACAGAATTTCTAAGGCTGGAAAAGACCTTTTTTTCTGTGACCTCTAAAATCATCTCCTATGGAAAGAGAAAGGTCGTCAGCACTTGACATTTACACAAATAGAGAAACACAAGAAGTCAGTTTCTCAAAAGCTAATGAATGATAGGATTCTTCACACTACCCTGTTCCTGAGGCAGAGCAATTACACCCCAAAGTTATCTACAAATCATCTGTGATGGTATAATGAGTGACAGATTTAAGAATATTTACTCATAATTCTGGAGCAATTTTCAAACATCTGGTTATTGCCTCCACACTTGATTGGATTATTTAGGTTCTCATATTTGTTCTTACTCACTTCAACCCTATCCATCTGGAGGCACTGCTCATGAAATGAGCTTGCAGGTTCTTGGGCATTTTGTTTGTGATTACAAAAATGGACGTTGTTACTGATGATGTTAATGCTGCTCTCCCTAGAAACAAGGCTGTTAAAAAGCATGTGATAGCATCACCATCATCAGTTCTTTTAAGATGATGCTAATAACCTGAGAGGAGTGTGATTCATTTTGTTTAGGGTAGAGGAAAACAAAGCATCTTCAGAAAATGTTACTCACATTTCCTAGAAGTTCCTTCTTTCCATAACCTCATTGGGTAGATTCCAGATGAGAAAAATGCATTTTCCATTTCCTTACTTCCTATTACGATTGTTTTGAGCCCATAATGGTAAATACACTAACAGTCACATCAGTACACATCAAATCATAAATTCTTTTGCTTGACTATGCACAGTCAACAATACCTGAGGCTCTAATAATAATAGTAATAATAACTATTTTGAAAGATAAACAAGCTTTAAAACTATGCTCCTGCCCTAATGAATTTCAGTCTAGCAAGTCAAAGCCAGAAGAGGAATGAATGAGGAAAAACATATGAATCTCTCTCAGATGACTCACCAGTTAATATTATCCTACAGGAAGAAAAAAGGTTTATAGAGGCCTAGAGATGGAAGACTCAAAACCAAGCCTGAGTAAAACACACTGGTCTGCTCTGAGCAAGGCATTCCAGGTGGTTTAGGATGAAAAATATAGCACGAAAATAAAAAAAAAGAAGAAGTACTGGAAAAGAACATGGGTCTAGAGGGCTTCAAAATATCAGTCTGCTCCTATTGAGGTCCCAGCCTGGCACCTAGACATCCTCCTGAAAGGTTGAGCCTTTTGCTGTCACATACTCCTTCCCATTTTTCTAATGAAAATTCTTCTAATGCAGTTTCTCACTTTAGGAGACTTGACTTTCTGTGTACCTCTAAATCAAAGTCAAGAATATGTAGAGTCAGGGATTATGTGTTGGTGCATTTCTGTACAGAAGCTGAAATAAACAGACCTCAGGCCTCATTGACTTATCTAACTGCAGCATTTGTGAAAATAGGAAGAAAGCTCCTTCACCTCTTTCAAGTGCGACAGAGACTGGACTCACTGTACACAGTAGCTTAATACCACAGTAGGGGAGACTGATGAATAAACAGGAAAATCAAATCAGGAAATGGGAAGAGAGAAGTCAAAGTAACTCTGTAACCAGAAAAAGAGAGCACAAGCTAGACAAGGCATCAAATTTTGGTCTTTCTTGTCCAATCCTAACATGTGTACTGTGGTCTCTTTGTTGTCTTTCTGACTAGAAAAACTCTTTAGTGTTACAGAAGCATATACTCATGTATGCAAGGAGAGAAAACAGGTCAAATAATGCATTAAAAAAGAGGATACACAACTCATTATAGACCTGTTGCATTATACAGGTCAGAAAGCAGCATTGCAAACACTGCATATATGAAGGAACTAAGTAGGAACAGACCACTGTGGCAGTAAAATATCAAGTGCAGAATTACCTGCTGGAATACAGAAAAAAACATAAGACTGCAAAACCATACAGGTACTTTTGATCTGCCTTCTGTGCAAAAGACCACCACAGGCAACAGGAGCATCAAGCAGGGATGAAGTTACTTACATTCTATAATACATAGGTAAGCAGTAGCTTAAAATTCATCTTAGCAGGGTAAATTACCCATGCAGAGAGTCCAACACTGTCTTGACTTGAGAATTTCTGGTATCAAACCAGGCAGCTTAAAAATAGTTTCTCTGCCTTACACTTGGCCCTGCATATATTCATGGGTTAGCAGAGTTATGAACACAGGAGGCCTTTCTACTGCATGATCAAGTTGTAATTACGATGATTTCTACATACTTCAGAGCCAAAAAAAACCCAACCAAACCAACAAAGGCTATTCTACAGCTTTAAATCAGCCTTCATGTTCATAAAATGCAGCTAAATAATAGCTGGCTCTGAATTGCAAAATCATACTCAGACTTAAGCAGCACTATGAGAACAGCTGAGCTACTTTTGATTTCTTCCTCATTCTGCCTGCTAACCTCTCATTTTCCATTCTCCTTGCTCCTGTTGCTCTTCTGCCTTCTTATGGAGGCTGAAGTAGAGGAGCTATTCAGCCTTTCAGTGTTTTCGGCTTTGTTATCCCCTCTCCACATCCATTACCAAACTGCTACTTTTTCCTTTGTCAGATTTTTGCTTCTTACATGCTTTTTATATACAGATACAGGTGGCACAGGCTCTGAAGGAACAGTTTGAAAGAAGGAAGTAATACAAAATAAGAAAAGGAACAGTGTTGAAGATGAAATGATGCAGGACTGGTGAAGCAGTCATTGCTTCCAACTTAGGGTACTGGCTTAAGAACATTCCAGACCCTTCATTTATACTTTTCTTCCTTAAATTATTGCCCTGATCTTTTCACATCCTTTTCCTCTCCTGTCACCCTGCTTTTTGTTCATCTTACAGTTCATGGTACTACACAAAACAAGAGCCTTGATTCCTGAAAGCTGCTTCTCTCACAAAATCAGTAGGCCTTTGCAGGAGAGCTTTTTCTTTCCCTCCCCTGCTAGATCTGCCAGAGAGGACAGACACATTCCACGGCCACACATTTCAGCATGTAGGCATCTTCCTTTACATCTGTGCTACTTTAGGCTACTACTTCTGGATTCATGGATTGACATATTTTTTTCATTGCTCAGCAGTTCCAGTAAGTTGTGGGTTTATCAGTGAGTAAATCTCTGTTCTGTCTCAAAGAATTTGAAAAGTTGGGACAGTGAGAAGAGAGACAGATGTTTTCATACATCTATTTACTTATCTACTTTGTCTATTAATTGTAAGGGGAGTAGTAATGTACAGAAGATACTGCTTCCTAGACAAACACTTACTAGAACATTCTAATTTCATTTAATATAAAAATGAATCAAATTCATGAAATAAATGCAAACAATTGTGAAGAAAATGTCAATACTTTCTGCTGCACACTATCAGGAAGAAAGGTCAATAGTTTCTCCAGACACACACCGAGGCATGGAAGGTGTGATGGTAAAGACAGAAATTCTGACAAAGTTAATCTTGAACTTTCTAAAGTAGATGTTATTCCAGACCTGCCTATATCAGCAAATTACCATAAACCAGCAGGTTTGCTACTCTGCTGAAGCCATTCCATACAAACAGCTGTATGGAGAAAGTACAGCACCCTCATCCTAATTTAAATACTGGTAATTTTCTCTTGTATCTGTGTCCTTAAGCAAACAGCTGACCTAAGCCCCTCTCACAATTCCCCCAGGTGAGAGAATAACCAGACTGGTTGTTATTCTCTGCGAAATTTAGCTTTCTTTTGAAGAAAGAATGTGCTTTGTAAACCAAAAAAAATTCACATGCCACATGATGCTGTCCAAAAGACACAGAACAAAGCTCCAACACTTCTCCTTCAATCTCTGAAGCCAGCAAAACAGAAAGGATTTTACAGAATGTTAAACAGTTTGTAGCACTTACACAACAGTTTGTCAAACTTACCGTCCTGAAGAAACTTGTTTAAGTGAACCAGCACTTTCGAACAACTGTGCTCTTGCAGCCACTCTGAAAACAAATGCAAAGCCTTGCTTTATACTACATACACTAGTTTCACTTCTAATCATCTAAAGACGTGGACACATTTTAATTTTTTTTAATTATTCACTTACATCCCTATTTACCAGACTTTTTAAGGGTGTAAGCTAACTGGGGCAACAGATTTCCACATGCTCCAGTGCCATGCTGAGTTACCAATGGAAACCTCAACATCTTATGTTTAAAACTGTATTCATGGATGGCCAATAGACATATTGGAAATGCTTTTACTGAAAGTCTATCACTATCATGCTGGAACTCTGAGCTGTGCAGAATTCTCTGTTTAAGTAAGACACAGGTGTCTGTGAAATGACTATAGTGATCCCTTCCAGATACAAAGTGGAGAGGCTGAATAATATCCTGCAGTATTTGAAAAACTTCTTGATGCCCTGCAGATCTGGAAATACTTGTTCATGGGGACAGAGATATTCTGGGTCAAAGTCAGATGAGGAGAGATCTGACTTTTCAGTCTTCTGAAAGCACTAAGAAACATTATTAACCCAAATCTCAATAGGCTAAATCACAATCTCTATCACTTAGAACTATATTCCTTTCAGCATTAAAGAAATAAAACTAAACAAAAACCAAACCAAAACAAACCCCAGCTGTTAAAAATCAACTATTTATCATGCAGCAACTGAAGACACTTCAGAGCTGAAGGTTGGTTTTGTTTTCTTTTTCCTTCCCCCAATTTTGGACTTCCACAAATAGAATCTGATGATTTTTCCAAGATAACAGCATAGACATAGCTGCCTATGTCTATGTAATCATAGTTAATAGCATTTCTGCTCCTTGAAATATTAAATTCCAGAGGAACCAGAGACAGTAATAATAATCATTTTCCCAGGAAACATTTCTACCTTGTCTCCAGTCTAATAAAGTCAATAGTAGTCTTGCAACTGACTTAAACAGACAACGTGCCATCTCCTTTGTTTAGTTTACATTTTTAACAAAACTAGATAAATAATTAACAATACAGAAATATTAAAATCAAGTCTTTATGCAGACTTTTTCAATTACTTATTAACATTTCTGGAATCACTTTATAATAGGCAATACTGTAACAACACAAATCTCCAAAGGGCCTTAATGACTTACACAGATCCTGGTCTTTGATAACCATTACTTGATGCAGTATCTAATCTTAATCTCCTGCACATTTTGGGAGGCAAATCAGGGTTTGGTGGAGCCTTTAGTGTGTCTTTGGTGTCTGTCGAAGATAAGCTCTGTATAGATCCACTGCAGCTTTTGTTCCCTAAAGAAAACATCAAATTATAGGGAACATTAAAGCTGATTTGAAGTTGTTACAAAACATGCATAACTGTGCAAAGCAAAGGTTGTGCTGTTGTTGTTGACATTTTTTTTCTTTTTTTAGGAGTCAAAACAGGTAGAGAAACTACTTACTAAGAGCGAGAAGAAACAATCTTTCAGGCAAAAAGCCAGGAGAAAAGAATCAACAGAAAGAATGAGGAAATGACACTAAAAGTGAGAAGGCTAAAAAATTATATTGCAATTACATGGCTAGATAGTACAACCACTAAAAAGTGACAATAATATAAAATAATATAAAAGCATTTATAAAGCAGCACTTTGTGTAAGATTGAAAAAAATTCACATGGAAATGGTTCTCAGGAAGTCAACTGATCAAAGTAGTGTGAAATCAGACCACAATAATTTGTACGAATTAACATTTTGATACCCACAAAAGCTTCATGCAGTTTAAAAAATATACTTAGGAATAAATGACCATGATTTGCCTTAAACAATTGTCACTGTAACTTGATAAAGCAAATCTATATGTGTACAGACTGTACAGCACACAAAAGAAGTCTTTCAATGAATATAAGCTATGTCTACATGTGTCCTTTCAGGTGACTTATCAGCAGACCATCCATATTCATGGATGCTCTGCAAGAAAAAAACTGCATCTGCTTCTCTCATGCCAAAGACCAACCAATACTTAATAATGCTTTAAAAACTGTCATAATATAGAGATCCCAAAATACAAGCACAATACCTCTATTACTGATGTTTCTAATCTATAGTATTATTTGGTATCAAATTATAGATGAATTGTAGGAGGATAGAGAGTGATCCAAATTTGAGAAACTTTTTTTTAAGCTGTGTGAACTGTGCAGATTATAAGCAATGGAAATATGTCAGAAGCAGTTTAAAAAGTGAAACAACATACCACAAAAATTAAAAACGAGCACACAAACAAACAATACTAATGAGTATCATTAGCTTTCAGACCCAGCTCTTGTTTTCTGATGCATATGTTAACACTGATGTGATAAAAGACCTTCGGAATTACCTTCAGCTGATGGAATTGATCTAAGGGAAGATGCTGAAGACCTTTTCAGCCCAGATAGACTGTAGGAACTCTTTTTGGTCAGGTCTGTTGGTGGAGAGGCATTTTCTGGTCCAGTGACAGAAGCTATACTTTGGCAGTCTGATTCCACATCTGTTTTGGTTGCATCCTCCTTTGATGAGGATTCTGGACTTGTAGTCCACAGGCCTGAACTTTTCTGGCCATTAGAAGAAGCGGGAGAGGCAATCCATGGAATCCCTCCCGATTTCTCCCTTGGCTGTGAGGGCGTGCACTTGGTGGTGCTGTTCTGCTCCGAGGAGTGAGAAGACAGAGATTCGATGCTGCCCATGGGAGTGCTGTCAGGGCTACTGCTGTACGAGTCACCTAGGGAGGAGGCAGGGAAAGGGAGAGAGAGTGAAAAATATAATCTGCATTTTCTAATCATGCGCATTTTTTTATGCCACTTTTAGCTCTTTTGTACCTTACTTGTTAGCAAATTCATTAATCTGTGGTTTCCTGCAGAAAGAACATAACTCTTTTTTTATTTACAACTTGAAGACTCATGTTGCCCATTTACAGAGCATTAGTCCCTTGAAAGTTGCAAGATTGGCTGATGCATTTTTTTCAGATGCATTTTCTATAATTTTTTATCATTCCCTACCATATGAAACCTGTATCTCTTTTCTCACCCCATACAGATTTCTTTTATTTCCTGCAATATAATTGTGTCTGTGCTTCATTTAAATGATGACTTAAAACCATCTAGTACTCTGAAAATGTTATTGCCAGAAGCCTTGGCTCCTTCTTACCTGCCACACCTCGAGATATTTGGTAAGAAGAGTACCTCTGTTTCTACCTCAGCGTTTCAGGGCACAAGCGAGATACTAATTGGAACTTGTTTACACAAGTGCTCAGTTTCAGCTAATAAGCAAAACACAAATGGAAAGCTGTTGGATCAGACCTAGTGGCAATCAAACTGCCACCAAACGTAGCATCATTTATATCATACAATCATTTGGTTGCTAAAGACCCCCAAGATCATCGAATCCAACCTTTGACTGAAGACCGCCATATCAACTGAAGCCTGGCACTAAATGTCACGTCATTTCTTAAATACTTTCAGGGACAGTGATTCCACCACTTCCCTGTTAAGTCAGTTTCAATGCTTGACAAGCCTTTCAGTGAAGAAATTCTTCCTGATGTCCAACCTGAAGCTCCCCTGGCATAGCCTGAAGAAGCTTGCATACACTCTGCGAAATACTTGCACAGAAATATCCCTTTTTTATACTGGTATTCATTCATTGCAGTTACACAGTGAAAAACACTTGAAACTTGCCCAGTTTGTCCCCTGGTGAGTGTAACTGACTGTTCCTTTGTAACTTCTTACCTGGGACCCCATGTCATTCACACTGGCAATCCATGTGCAGGGAGCTATTGTTATTTAGTATTTAAAGTCTCCCTGGCAGGAAACAAGTAACATAACAGACTTCAGAATTACTGCAGATCCTCAAGAACAGATGCACTTTAACTGTGGATTAACTTACTGAACCAGTCTCATATAAATCTTTTTGAGGAACCAAGTGACACAGAAATTCTTTAGGAAAGCTGTTGCAGTAGTGGAATTGTTAACGACTTAAGCTTCTATAAAGTTTCAACACTCCTTACAGGATCAGCTAGCAAGTAAAAAAGGAATGACCCAAATGGATAAGAATGAATGAAGTAAAACTTTTAAATTACATATATATAAAATTAAGTAAGCATTCTAAACAAGCAATTAATTATAGATATAATTCCCTGCTGGTAAACAGTAAGCCAAATGATGAGTATACTGCTTCTCTCAGGAATATTAGTTTGTTTCCATTCCAGAAAACCTAAGAAAGTTTCAGTGGTTTTGGCAGCTGAGGCAGTGGCTGACTTTGAAGCAATGACCACAGTTTCATGCATGTGAAAAAAGCCAAGTGATGGTTTTGATCTTCTGTCCTTTACTGAATTACATTTGTTATAGGAGGATATAATGTTTAAATGATGCTGAACACTGTATGCAACGCAAGACTAGCCTATAACCAAACATCCTTCTCATCAGAGAAGTGACGAATGCAGTCAGTCAACAGTGCCACTGTGACTCATAGAGGTGAAAAAGCTGATGCTTATGATCATTGGAATAATATAGGATATTATTCAAGCAAAGTTAAGAGATGACATAAAAAGCAAGATAACCAGTATGCAATGACAAACTTACTGTCAGGATCTGCTAGACACGGTGTGTACCTTCCTTTGGGTTTACGCGAACCTGTAGAGAGACAAATTGCTCTTGTTCTTCTTGAACTTGATCGGGACTGAGGCTGGGGAAGAGGAATATTGGGGTCTGGTGCAGTGTGAAATATCTGCATGATTAAAAAAAGGGAAAAAGATTACATTAAACAACTGAGGTATTCTTACACTTTCATTATTAATCCATTTGTTTTCCTCCCCACAGTTCTTGAAATTAACACTATCATAGTCTCATACTTCACAAAAGAGTAAAGTCAAAGAATGTAAGCTTTGCTTTGATCTCATTTTACAACTCAAGAACCAATACTGAGCTGTACTTAATATCTATATTAATTTGTTGAAATAGATTTATTTTCTAGCTCTTGTTAAGAAGAGCTTAACAGTTGAAATTGTAAAACAAAATAGGTGCCTAATAATGACTCTTCTCCAAGAAGTAACATATTTTTTTAAATATTATGACAAAGTTGATTTTTTTTCTCTGTGTTCCAGAGAAGGTTTTTCTATATCACAGAAATATGTCAGTCATAACTTATTACAATCAAATTTGGATTTCAGAAAGCTTTATTTGAACAAACAAGGCAAGTTTAATGAGGAACAACTTTATGTTTGAGGCATCTGCTGGTTCTTATCTTTTACATACTACTGCTACCACTGGTCAATTTTGCACTTCATTGCTGCAGAAAAAACTCAGTTTTTTACCATGCTATGCCAGAAGGCATCTCTGAAAGGATTTCTGGGCCCTCTAGCTGTAGGGCATTCCCAAAAGAAGATGAAGTAAACCATGAAAAGACACCTTTGTGCCATTCATAGAAGTGGAAGAAAGCAAATGTACTTCCACAGTAGGAAATACTTTGGTGGACATCTTGAGATGCTCTTGGAGTACATTAAAACTGTATTCAGCACTAGTGAGTAGCACATCAATATAAAAACATATCTGTAGACAGAGAAATAGATCAGGAGTGACTTTAGTTGTGCAGTCATAGTCTTTGTGCTGAATGAGCTCTGATTTTCTGGAGAAGAAATTCAGTGTTGGAAAAATGCAACGTATATGTTCTGCAATCAGAGCCAAGAAGGCTATCAGGTTCATAGCCATTTCAAGGAGTCCCTGTGACATATAACTGATGATATCAAGCTGTACTGTCAGCACCTACTGATCAACCAGTGCAGGGGATCCTGGTATTGACTGGGAACTGCCCCTTGGCTAAACAGTCTGTAATGAAAGAAATTCAAAGTTTTTTCACTTTGTTTTGTCAGTCATCAGAGGAAATGATATAGCTCAACTAAGATCCCCAGAATAAAATTGCTTTTGACTACTAAGTAAAGGAGGTCTTGACTGAATTCTGAATTTTCAGCTGAATTCTGAAATCAAACAGTTTAAAATTAAAACAAAAAATCTGGGGAGGCCTTTCAGTGAAGCTGATACCAGCAATGGTAGTGACTGAAAGTAAGTGTGTAAGATTTCCCGCTCAAGTCCTTCTCAACCCTTCTGGTGACTAACCTCCACTATGCAGCTGACATGTCCCCTAAGGACAGCAGTGGCCAGAAACACTCTGACCTTATTTACTCAGAGGAGAATCTGTGCATTCACTCAGAGTGAACCTTCATACAATGGTAGCAAGAAAGAGCTGGAGCAGCCAGGAGCGAAGTTATGACCTTCTCTTTCTGATTCTAGATTCTAGAAGCAATCTTCAGAAAGCAACTGAAGATTCAGAGCAATGCCTTCAAAGCATGGAAAATTATGTCCTGGATTTGTACCTTGCACAGCCATAAAGACTTGCTAGGAATACAGAGCCATAGCATGGAGTGGGAAGAAGCTATTATTTCTATTAATGACCTTCTACACATTTTGGACTCTTTATTCTAAAGGACTTAATCATGGTAATGAACATGAAATCTTAGTTCCACTTCATAACAAAACAGATAATTTCTTTCTACCTTTTCATAATGCTCTATCAGAATTTCTACGACGATATTCTGAAACTTAATGTTCATCATAGCAGCCACGGTTTCTTCTTGTGCTCTCATCAGAGTTGGTCCAAAGATAACACCAAGGTTGGATACAGTCATTAGATTTTGTTGACTGTGCAATGATACCCTTTAAATGAACACAAACAATATGTGATTTAATTGCTGTGCTAAACTACAAATTTAACAGGCAAAAACTTGCTAAGACTACTACTTTTACAGGATCCCAAGTTCATGCCTCTCTTTAAAATACATTTTTAAAACTTCCACTTACACTAGAATCAAAATACAATGTAGTACAACTACTATGTTTCCATTAAGGCTCCTGTCATTCAATAACTTAATGGATAATGAGTATGTCCTCCGAGCGTAGTATTTCAGTTCCTGATATACCTGACAGGGAAAGGCAACTGTATTTGGAGATCTACACATAGAGATTCAGAACACCTACAGTTTAGAAGTCTTAGGGCAAGCACTACCTCTCTCCAATGATTATACAGGTCCTTATATACTTTCAACTGGATTGACTGAAAATGCTGTGTGATAATAGATATCTACCATATACCTTAGCGTTCATGTAAAGGAATGAAGCTTAGTGAAAACACTTGATTTGCAATAGGATCTCTTTATCAATTTGATGAAAACACGGGATCAATGGATTAAGTGAAATTATTGTTTCTGTGTGATAGATAACATTAGATAATCATAATGACATCTGGCTTTAAAATATATTAACCTTTTACTTCTGTATATTCTGTTATCACATACTTTACTTTTTCTGCTTTTTTTTTCTTTTTAACGCAGAATTTAAAAGCTTAGTTTTTCCAATAATTTATCAGATAGTTAAATCTCAATCAGTCATACTCAATGCCCCATTTCTCTCCTTACTACTAAGATTTGCCAATTAAGAACTGTACCATCATAGATCCTTTGAAACAACTGCCAGTGATTCCCCAGTCACAGCTGCCCTATTGCCTCATTGCTGAGGAATATTATGCCAAGTCACGATTTTAAAATCACCTTAATGCATAATTTTATTGAATCTGTTACCAAATGGAACTTATTAATGAGGCACTGTGTCCCATTTTTCTCTTACTTCTCACTGCCATCTGCTACTATGGTCAAGCTGAGCATTTTTAGCCATTTCCTACGCAATTAAAATAATTCTTGCAACTTTTAAAATTAAGAAATAGTAAAATCCATAAAACATTCCCTTCATATTTGGGACAAGAAGATTTTAGCAGCCCATTTACATCAAGAAGTAGGAGAAATATTGGAAAGAGTTTTGTGTAGGAGGCAGCACAATTATAAACTGCAGGAAAACAAATGTCTATCTTCCTACATACTTCTTATATTGCTTCAATAAGTTATCTCAAAACTTTCCAAAGTGTTACCTCAGACAGACACACTGGCAGAGATCATTATTTGGAAGCCATATCATGAAAATGACTCCACTGTTAAAGCATATTCTTAGCTTAATCTAACTTTCTCTGAAACAGATCTTATGTTTATCTTAGATGACTAAGGGTCTTTTGGGAAGTCTACTAGTATTTTAATGAAACTGGAATGTTGAATAACTCAGCTCTAGATATGCTATTAAAAAGCTTAAAAAGCCCTTCCCTTTGCAATGTTACTCTGCTGTGTGCTGCACAGTAACTGTAGAGGTCTGTTACACAAATACTACAATCTTACAGCATTAGAGAGAAGGTAGTGTTTGTCTGGTGTTTGGTTTCCTTGGTTACAAATTTGGGAGCTTGGTTAATAAGAGAAATGGTGAATTCAATAACACTGCAGTGGGAAAGGACTTTCTACAAAGCATTTCAAAGGCTCGATTTCTTGCAAACGAGAAAGAACCCAGTGCTGTAAATGGATCATTTTGATAGCCACTTTCCCCTGACCTCCTCCTACTGGTGCTGAGCTACAGCACAGACACAAACTGAGCTAATCATGCATTTCAGGTGGCTGTAGGGCATTCATGGAAATGCCATTGCTTTCTCCTCAGAATCTCTTAATTGATGCATCACCAGCAAATTTGTGATACTGCCAGACTGCAGACTCTCAACTGCCTACCATAGGTTATTAAATCACACCGAAGAATGATTCATTCTTTAGACTAGACATAATTTGACTAGATAGGTTTAAAAACCAAAAAATGAGTTACCCATGTGAAAGTAACACCAAACTTGCCATGTTTGTCTAGCTACTGACTATGTATCCATGCAGTATCACCTCTCTCCAGGGTGCTTTTCAGGATTTGCCAGTTTTGTTTGTTTGTTTCTAGTATGATCTACATCCCACATCTGATCCTATTTAAATTTGCATGGTAACATAAAAGTCAAGCCAGGCAAAGACCTAAAGACTTAAACCAAGAGAAAAATAACATTATCCTTATTTTATAACCGAGAGCTACAGTATTTTCACTTTGCTGCAAAAGCATTTATAAAGGAACTAACAGCTAAAAGAAATATAGGGAAGGAATTATGCACTTTGAAATTGGATTTGCAACAAAAGAATGATGAAAACAGGAGGTTGGATTTTTTTCCCCCCAAGTTTTCCCATTTCCATAAAATTAGGCACTTTACCTGCCATTTATTTGTTCTTTGAAAAATCTCCACACAGTGCTAGGAAAAAGATGAGGGAGGAAGATGGCTAATACACTCAAGAGACTAATTTTAAATTCAGTCTCATTAGAATTGCTAGCATAAACAACAGCTGGCAAATTATATGGAAATTAGAAGGGGTGAATTTTATGTTGGAAAGAAAACCACTGAAAGCATTCAGTGTAAAATTAAGATTACATCTCTATGAAATGAGAATCACAACAAAGATGAGAAAAGCAAAAGTTAAAGAGAACAATTAAATAAGGGACTACTATAGGTATGCTTTTCTTTGGAATTGCATCTGAGATCACACTGAGAATAAAGAGAAAAGAAAGGAAAAGAAGAAAGTAATGCTTGCCTAACAGTAATTGCACTGACATATAAGTCAGTTCCTGTGCTAATACATCTCTCTAATTTTGAAGCTTCCAGACAAGCAACTTTTACAAAATTGTTAATCCTTCATGAAATACTTTCACATTTTTGAGGGTTCCAAAGGAATAGGTATTGTATTTTTTAGTTAATTAAACAATTCTGTGAGTAAAGAAACTTAAAAAACTTTTTTTCCATCTGGCTCTCTGTGTCAGCCCAAGTATAACAAGAGGCAAGGTCTGCCTAATCAGGTTTTGCAATGAATGCATTTATACCAGCTTGCTATAATGCTACTTCTCCAGGGGCTAATGACATAATGGGCTAAAACCATTTTTTTAGGGCTAAATGATTTCCTGTCAAAGAAATGTTCAAAGTTCTCATTTCTATAACAGGAAGCAAAACTGCATTAGGTTCCACTATAGACAGCTTACTGCAGCCTGTAGCTCAAGCTGTGATCAAAAAAGCAAAACATCTGGGATGTAGTGAATTGAATGAAAACAACATGGACTCTTCTCATGTCTTCTAAATGTCTGAGTCATGTGAGCCTTATCTGAACAACTACTGTTTCACTATTCACATTCCCAGATGACTGATAAATGTACTATGCAGCATCTTAAATCAGAAAGAATAATACATATTCAAAAGTATTGAGCAAATACCAGCAAAAACTAACCAAAGACGTACAGAAACTTAAGAGAATAAAAACTTGTCTATATTTTTATCTCACAGCACATGCCAAGTGTAATTCTGTGAAGACAAAAGATTACTAATTTAAAGAAATGGAAAATGTTTGCCATCTGACAATTAAAAATCAAGGGAATATTAACAGAGATCCAAAAGTTGGACATCTATGTAGATATCAAAAATATAAATAAAAATACTTCAAATTACTGCTTTCAAGTGATACTACACTTCAGACTTGCTAGAGAGAAAAATAAGCTCAAACATGAAGAACAGGAATTATCATATCATCCATCTCATTCTATCTCCTTTCTAATCTATCTCATTCCCGAAAAACTCTGGGACTTTGAGACAGATTCAAACCAGTGTTTTCCATCAACCTTGGCATAGTGTTAGATGTTTCTTACATTTAATTGGTTACAAGTCCTGTAGTGAGAACCTGAATGAAAACACTGACTATTTATTTTATAAATATAGTTTGCCATCTTGGTAACACTTACATTTTATTCTGTTTCTGCAGAGAGTATTATTCCAGTTAAGTTGAGAACAGCATTTTAGAAATCAAATGTAATTTCGAGTGTCATTGTTTCAACACAGAGAATAGATTAAGTAACACTGACAAATTTAAAGAAGAAATGATAACATATTACAATAATACCAAAGAGAAAAATAAAAAATAATTACTTGACCAAGTGCTTAATAAGGATGTCCAGCATCTCTCTGTTCTTCTCTGGTAATTTATGCACAAGTGCATGCACTGCCTCAACTCTGTAGTTCTGATCATCTGACTCTATTAAACAGAAAACAAATTGTTGATAAATCAGAACATGTGCTAAGAAGTGACTACAAATGGCATCAGTGCCTGTATGCTAATACAAACATGCATTAAGAGGAGCCAAACAAATTTAGCTTTCAAATGCTGAGGCAAATTTGATTATATTTATTATACTGTGAAATCTGTATTTCAAGTAACTTGCCTAAAGCAATTACTATCAATACTGGAACCAACAAATTAATGGCAGTATTGACTTGATGTGCCATTTCAGTGAAGTCTAAGATTTAATCTAAGAAATATAGATTAAAATAGCTAAAATTATTTTGTGTCTTTTATTCTTATCAAGTCAAGAGAAAACAGAGAAATATCTTCAAATTCTAAAATCAAATCATTAGAAAAATGATCTCTGCTATCTCTGTATCCGATTACTCCATTTGTGAATGGAGTTCACTTTTGCCCTTTCTGATTTCCCAAGGCAAGCTAGGAAAATAAAGGTCTCTGGATGAGAGGGATGAATGTTACAAAAGAATTATCAGCCTATATAAAACAAGCAAACAAGCAAACATCGAAATGAGGGTTCAAAACTTCATGCAGAAGGCAGTCACACAGAACCACTAAAAAGATCAGAACAAACCACTGAACAGCTTCATCTAGTGTGACTTCTCTGTTTTGAGGGATGGATCACTGCATATTAGAGCAAGAAGAAAAGTAAAGATAGTGACTGAGGAGATTAGGAGTTAGAAACAATACTACTTTCATGAAAGCGTATTTATCATTTTACTTTTTACTTACTAACAGCAACAATGAAATCTTTGTGCAGCTTGAAAGTCATCAGTGGTTCTGAAAGACACCTGGTTGTGAAAAAAACAAATTTTAAATTTAAAACAGACTCCTAATCTTATTTTTTTTATGAGTGTGATTATGATAGCCCTCAACATGTGCACAATGCTCCACTGGTCCCATGAAATCCAATCCAGTGATGACTGCTTACAAGTAGTATAAAACTCAGTCATGTACACTGTCTGAAAATAAATTTGAATTGTATCTGGTGTCACCATGTAAGTTAATAAGGAAAATGTTACTTCACCACAGAGCCTCAATGTTTCCTGTCTTCCATATTGTAGGACAGGAATAAATACAGCTGGTATAACATGGCATACAGCTGGTATAACATAGACACAGTATAACAGGCTGCAGAAGCCTGAGAAAGGCAAAAATACGATGAGATTTGGGACTGAAATTCTGATCTGAGAGATGTTAAAAGAGTCATCCTCTGAAAGGCAGACTGTGAGTTGCCTTACAGACACAAACACACAGCTACTGCTTGCTCACTCATGTCCTAATTTCACAAACACAGTAGCTACAAGGACTTGTGCTTCTGAAGATGTATTATAAATTTCTTCAACCAAAGCCAGTCTTTTCAATGAAATGTACATGAACATTCTGCTATAAATCCCAGGCATGTTTTCCAGGTTAACAGGGATTTCTGATGATGCCCTTGGTTAAGTGACTTGTTTAGGAAATCTAGATTTGTAGAAGGCATAGTACACCCACCATCTGGGTTGCATACTTTTTATTATGTATCTTTTGAACATTATATATTGAGATCCAAAAGAGTTATCTCAGAAGTACCATAATTTTTGAATATTCTGTCTCTTTTCAGCAAAAATGACAGGAGGGGTATTTTATTTGTGAAGATATTAACAACATAAGAGACAAAAACCTATCCTTTTGCTGGGATTTTCACTCAACCATAATGTCATGAAATTTTATAGTACACAAGGGATTCACAAAGAAAAGACTGAGAACAACATGCTTTGTGGTTAACATAAAAAAATTAAATAAAAACATGCAATTAATTGAATTTAGGGCTATATATGGCAGGATTATCTCAAAAAGGTGTAAGGTATGTATTATTATACATAATCACAGGAATATTAAGCAGGATAAGAAAATACTCATTTATTACCATAGTAATGGATACAAGAAATGTATCCAAGAAATATTAACAAGCCAAAGATTAATGGGCCAGAAAAGGAATACTGAAACTGTGTGGGATCATACTTACCTGAGGTAGTTTTTTAGTCCACTTGTTATTGTTTTATTGTCCCAAATTTCCATATCAATATCCATATCAGGAGGTGATTTAGGAGCTGGTAGAAATTTGAATTAGGATTTTGTTACAGTTTGACTAACACATTAACTAGAAAAGCAGCAAAACAGAAGATACTAGATCAGCCGTTTAGCTCAACTAATTATTTATTAGCTAGACTTACCACCAATCTGATTAATTTAAATCCTTTCATCTCTGCCAAATTATAAATAAAAATAAATTCAGTGCTCATAGTTAGTAACCGTAAACATTAACTTTATGCACTGTATCAAAGGGTCAAGTAAGCCCAAGTCCACAGAGAATTACTAATTCATTTGTCTTAGCCATGCAAACACAAGCACCAGAGAGATCAATTAGGAAGAAAAGTGAAAGACTGGAACAAGTGTCTATTAAGGTGAGCCATGATGTGCTATGGAACTAAGCTGTGGAGAACTTGTGGAACAAGCCAAATATATATCAATAACTAGAACTTGAAAGCCAGAAGAAGAAAAGCATTTTTATTAGTAATTTTGCTCATGTGTAACATGCAGAAGTGAATACTAATGCACACAATAAACTGCAGATGAATCACCCATTTTAAGAGTGCAAACTCAATTCAGTGGCAGCCAGTGCACATACAAAATTGTGAATATTGTAACACACTCTTCTGAGCACAGCAGTTGAGGCAAAAGGGATCACAGCACACACACTGCACAATGACAAAAGTTCACTTCAGATACTTACAAAATATGGTATTCATCAGCTTTTGCACCTTGGAATTTACACCACCTATTCTGTACAGACCCAGGATTGTAATACCTACATTGGGAAAACAAGTAGATGAAAAAAATTAAAATAATAAAAATATGGTTATTTCAATATATGCTGATGCATTCTTGGAGTATGTTTTCAAAACATCTAAATGTATTTATGAAAAATTGTACCATTACATTCTTAAGTACTGCTTTACCCTACTGCAATCTCTTGTGGGATATTAACAAATTTATTCCACTGAGTCCACACCATACTATACACTAAGCATAATTTTACATTAACAGAACCCTTCTGCACAGAAATGACACATATAGCAAACAACAAGGTGATGGCTAGGAAAAGTGAAAAATAAGACCCAAAAGTAGTCTTAAAACACATTACACATCAACAAGTTTATATTGGCTAGATGTCAGTGGAATTACTATGCATCTATGTTTGCTTAGACCATCACCCCTTTCAAATAAGATGTGACTGACATTTATATGAAAACAAAAATACATACTGTATACTGTTCTAACACATCAGTTGAGAATTTATGTTGCCAGTTATAATTGCCAGGCCTTTTTTAATAGCACAGATAATAATAACAAATAATGTTAAAGAGCGACATTCAGAATACAGTATTTAGAGCACAGAATCACTAGGCTGGAAGAGACCTTCAAGATCATCGAGTCCAACCCATGCCCTAGCACCTCAACTAAACCATGGCACTGAGTGCCACATCCGATCTTCTTTTAAACACATCCAGAGATGGTGACACCACCACCTCCCCAGGCAGACCATTCCAAGACTTTACCATCCTTTCTGTAAAAAACTTTTTCCTAATATCCAATCTATATTTCCCTTGGCGCAGCTCAAGACTTATTTGATTATCTTAGCCATGATTATTTTATTATTTTAACTGCCTTTTAAAATCAGCAGGGTTTAAATGTCTTCCATTCTCCCCACTTCAATCATTAACATTTAAAATTGTCTATTTTTCCTTTGAAAACAAAATTCCTAAATCTGATCTTACTTAGATAACCTAGGTATTTTGTTTTGAAACCCTCTTTCACCCTCTCTGCCCCAGAAAATAATGCAAGCTCTGAGTCAGCAGTGACTCAACAATAATAACATTGCTGGCTGAGAAACAAATCAAGTTGTGCTCGAAGTTGCACAGAGAACACATCTGGATTAGAAGAGATCTGCACACTGACAGGTCGAGAAAAGGCTATCTCATTTTATAGGAGATGATACAGCCATAACTCTCCATTTAAAACTTACTGTGAGTTGTTAGATACTGCCTCATCAGCAGAGTGATTATTACTCCCTTTTTTTACATTCCCACTAACAAAAATGAGTGTTGCTAAACATTAAACGCTGCTAAACATTAAAAAAAAATAAACAATGTACAACATTAGTGAATAAAATGGTAGGATTTATACACTACAAAAAACCAGCTGTATCAGCTGAGAATGTTGATGCCACTTTTGGGTCTTCAGATTTCACACCTGGAACCACAGCTGGGAGCTGAGACTCCCTACAGTTGTACCAAAAGAAAAGTCTAGTCAGTGCACACAAGTGAAAGACTAAAGATGTGTGCAGTTATGTATTAAGCTGTCTAATCAACAAGAAATTACAAAAAAAGTTTAAAAATCTCAAATATTTTAAGAATGGTTGTTGGAACTGAAGACAACAACTTGGAGTGCAACGTACCCAGATAAAATATGAAAAGTCCAAACCAAACAATGGATGCACCAAAGCACAGATGTAAAAGATGTAGAATTAAAAAAAGCCAGATTTTAGAAGAAGTCACAACAGTCTAATACCTTATTTGTGTTTAATACACACCTCTTGTTTCTACAGCATGAATACATTTCCTCACAAAGTTGAAACCGGCTTCATTTAAGAACACTATAAAAAAAAAAGGGTAATTACTTTCCAACATCACTATACAAAATGTTCTGTTTAGATACACTCACACACTAGTCAAGGAGGGCTAATACACAGTTATCCATTACATTATAATACTTGTTCTGGAATAGGTTCTTTGTAGATGCATCCATAGCATTCACAACCTAACTTTGTAGTCATTCTGTACCATTAGAAGCTTAATATTCTACTGTCTTTCTCAGCAATCAGTAGCTTCTCTAAAGACACAGTTGAAAGCTGCTGAGCAAAATGCTTTTAAGAGTCCAGGACCGACATCATCAACAGAATATACTAATTGTTTTTAATTCAACAGTATTCTTTGTTCCTTGAACATGCACATAATCACTCATAAAATGGTAATGTAGGAGAACAATCCTTGTTACTGAGTTTAATTAGTCATCTTATTTCAAGTGATTGTACTTCTCATTAATATTCCATCTTCAATACTCACTGGTCTAACTACCTAAATAAAGATCTTAAAACAGCATATTTGTCACCATTAAAATAAACACCATCATATAAAAGAACAGCTAGTGGCTTAAATTTCAGATTTTCAGAGTCTCAAATATAGCTCCAATGAAGATGTATGTCCAAATTTTACAAATCTCTTTCTCTGAGATATATTATTTAAATTATTTTTAAGTATTTGTGTTAATATAATATGATAATAACCAATGTGTTAATACAGTGTTAATACAATTATGCACACAAATCTCATAGTACCTTTAAATACACTAATTTTGTTACTCAGTGTATGTCTAACAGGTACATATAGACCTAAAACTAAAAAGATGTGATGGACCAAGGCCAGTTGCATGAGGTTCAACAAGTCCAAGTGCTGGGTCCTGCACTTGGGTCACAACAACCCCAGGCAGTGCTACAGGCTGGGGCAGTGACTGGAAAGTTGCCTAACAGATAAGGACCTGGGGGTGCTGGACAACAGCAGCTGAACATGATCCAGTGTGTGTGCCCAGGTGGCCAAGAAGGCCAGTGNAAAGGAGGCTCAGGGAGGACCTCATCACTCTCTACAACTGCCTAAAAGGAGGGTGTAGCCAGGTGGGGGTCAGTCTCTTCTCTTAAGTAACAAGCAACAGGACAAGAGGAAATGGCCTCAAGTTGTGCCAGGGAAAGTTTAGATAACCAACAAAGTTATTCCACAGCAATAGAAGTAAAATATAAAATAATCTCTTTCTCCCACACATATATCAAGAAACTGTAACATTACAGAAATCTAGCAAGATATGGCAACTCAACATAAAGAGCTTACTTTCTTCCTTCTTGCTAATAATGGCTGGCAGTGTGTAGATCTGTAAAAAAAAAAAAAAACCAAAACAACAACCAAACAACAACAATGAAATAGGACAATGTTTGTGCTTTAAATCCTTTATTGCCAGGTTTGTGAGGAGTTGCAACATGCTATGTACTAGATTGCTGTTAGGAAAATCCCAACCTTGCCTTTCACAATCTCTTGACATTTACTGCTCCAGCACACAGCTGGGTTAACCGCTCTGTGCTACCATAATGCAACTAATGCACTGGAAATCAGATTTACAGGTTTACTTGAGTCTAGATGAGTTAAATTTCAAACCAGCTTGTGATTATAATTCCTGTACTGGTTCAGGCCAACAAGAAGCATTTAAAATCACTCACAGAGTTCGTAAAACTTATCAGCGTTCTTTTCCTATCAGATACAGGTCTGACATCAGCCTCATTCACTGACTACTTTAAGAGCATACAAATAGTGGGAAGAAAATTCAGACAAGCCTGTCTCTCAGTAGCTTTCAACATGTGTTTCTGCTCTCTGCAATGCCTTTTGAGATGTTACTAATTGTTTACTCCATGAAAGTGCCCAAAAGATGGCTGTTCTTTACCACTGTAATAACAACCACTTCACATATGTTACCTGAACCACGAATCTTATTAGACAATATGCTATTGTGTTACTTAAAACAGTATTAAAATTTAAATATCCTAACAAAAAATAATGATATATATAAATGTAGGCTTAAACTAATAGATCTACTTTTCTACTTTGTCGTTATCCTCACTATGTACTTGCATTAGTGTCTCACAAAGAAAATAACTCTATTTGTTGGTATTGTGATAGGGTATCTGAAATGTATACTAGCTTCTTTCTGTCGTATGTGATCCAGAAAACTGTAAAATGAAAATTAAAAAATATCCTTACTGGTTCCTTTCCATCCATAGCTTCAAGCCAAAGTTTTCGGTTGGATTCTGAAAAAGCTTGTAGCGTGATGATTCCAGGTCTGTCAAAAACACACACATTCATTGAAGTTACTGTTTTTCTCAAACAGTAGCAAAGTCAGAATACACATGTATAGTGATGTGAATATATAAAAGACAGACAGAAGTTAGAGAAAGTTATATCAGAGCTTCTGATATAACAGAATAATTTTGAGCTAGGTATAAAACACATCTGTTTTTTTAAAAGTTTGCTAACAGTCACAAAACAACTTTTAGAACAACTACAAAAGTCAGTCTATTTATCATATTTTAGCACAAAAATTAATTCAATATTTCTCTTTGTTCCCAAGATTGGAAAGAATACTTCTACAAACACTGCGAACATGTATCTTAAATATAGGAAATCTATTCTCATGTATCTGATATAATATCCAGGAGTAAGTGGAAAAAAATTGTGGACATAATTTTCAAGAAAAAAAAAAGTACTACCATACATTTCTGAAAGTAATGGAGATTTGTACAGAATATGCTTATTAACAAGTATTTCTAAAAGATTTATAAAAATATTTATGATCTGTTTCTAAAAGAGGATAGTCAGTTTTGCTACAAGTTCCATAAGAATCTATGCTGTATCTGCATGCAAACATCATGTAGTAAAGACAACACATATTCTGTGTAGTGAATTTAATTAGAAAACCAGGTCTGAACAAAGAAGTACTAAGTCTTGAAAGCCTAGTTTGTCTGTATACAAATATATTGGTAAACATGTGTTCCTACTACAGGAGTAATTATTATCTATTGGTTGCAATTGTTTTCAAATTGTTAACACAATGGAAACAAACCTCTCAAATACTTCAATATCAAAACAGAAACGTTTGTCAATTGAATCTGTCTTTCTCCTGATGCAAGATTTTAGCTTGAACATTTCTGGTGAGCTTGTGACAAGGCCATTCTACAAAACAACAAAATGGAATTAGCACAGGCAGTACATTTATATACCTTGGCTTCATCTTAAATTTAACTGCATGATTAAATAATTTTAATCCCATGTCTTAACATAGGGATTAAAATTATTTAGGAATATTTACAGTATTTTTTCTGTATATTAAGACTACATTTAATAGTTTTCTGTCTTATATTTGTTACTTAATCATTATATTTCAGGAAATTCCCTAAATTCAAATCTTACAAACACCTGTGGATATAACATGATTACATGCATGTTAGGATGAAAATCATGTAATTCTGCCAATTCTCACATGCAGATAAAAAGATTTCTGAAGAATAAAGCTGACTAACTCTCAGCTCTGGCCACCATGATCGTGAGACCTTGCTATAATGTTGGCAAGGCTGACACAACTGGGGATTCTGAGGAATGGGAGGAAGCAAATGTCACTCCTGTCTTCAAAATGAGCAAGGAGAAGGATATAGAATCATATAACCATTCAGGTTGGAAAAGGTCACAACTAAACCATCTACACATCTTTTAAATACTTCCAGGTTTGGTGACTCAACTACTTCCCTGGCAGACTGTTTCAATGCTTGACAACCCTCTTGGTGAAGAAATTTTTTGTAATACCTACCTCCCCTGATGCAACCTGAGGCCTCACATCTTATGGGGAACTATAGGCTAGTCTGCATCATCTTTATCCCTGGGTGATGAAGTGAATAATCATGGAAAGCATTTCCAAACATATTAAGGGCAGAAAGGTGACTGGAAGCAGTCAGCATGAATTTAATAAAGGAAAAATCACACAGGATCAACCTCATAGCCCTCTACAATGTGTTGGATGGCTAAGTGTATGATGGACGAACAATGAATATTGTTTATCTCAACTTTAGCCATGCTTTCGACACCACATCCTACTACATCCTCATGGACAAGTACAGGTGAAATATGGGTGAGATGGTGAGGTGGACTGAACACTGCCTGAACTGCTGAGTTCGCAACAGAAGTCCAGCTGCAGCCAGTGGTATGCCCATGGGGTCAGTACTGTTCAGCAAAAAGAGCAATTAGCCCAGGCACCAGGATAGGATGAGACGGACAGGATAGAGAGCAGTTTGGCAGAAAATGAATTTCAGGTTCACATTGCTGGTTCATGGTCACAAGGTGACCATGAGCCAGCAATGTGATGTTGCTTCAAAGAAGGCCACCAGCCTCCTGGGATGTATTAGGCAGGGTACTGCCTGCAAGTGGAGGAAAGAGATCCTCACCCTCCATTCAGCACTGGTGAGGGACACCAGGAAGGCTATGCCCAGTGCTGGGCTCCCTGGTACAATAGAGGCAGTGATGTGCTAGAACAAGTCCACCTAAAGACTACAAAGTTGATTAAGGACTTGGAGCACAGCTACCGGAAAGGAGGCTTTGTGAGGCGGGGGTCAGTCTCTTCTGCCATGTCTTAAGTGAAAGAATGTGAGGGAGAATCCTTAAGTTGTGCCACGGAAGGTGCAGGTTAGATATTAAAAATAAAATTTTCACTGGAAGAGAGGTTAGGCATTGAAATAAGTTAACCAGGTGGAGTCACCATCTCTGAAAGTGTACAAGAAGAGCCTGGATATGGCACATGGGGATATGGTTTAGGGGTGATTATGGTGGTGCTACACTGACGGTTGGACTTGATGACCTTGAACGTCTCTTCCAACCTTGAAGATCCTGTGATTTGTCATATAAGGAGAAGCTGAGAGAGCTGGGACTGTTTGGTCTGGGGAAGAGGGATCACATCAGTAACTGATCTACAAATAACTCATGGGAAGGAAAGTAGACTGAGTCAGATTCTTAGTGGTGCCCAGTGGAAGGGCAAGAGGTGATGGGCACAAATACAAGTAATTTGTATTTGAACTTAGAAAAATATTTGAACTTTAGAAGAATTTTATGGTGGTTGAACACTGGAACAGGTTGCTCATACAGGGCTCCATCCTTGGAGATATCTAAAACCTGACTGGACACAGACCTCACCAACCTGCTCTGGTTGACCCTGAATTGAGTTTATACTAGAGATCTCCAGAGCCGCCCCCTTCCAAACCTCATCCATTCTATGATTCTGTGCAAATGTGATAAATTTCACATGCATTTACAACAACCACATTAGAGAAGTTATTTAATAGGTGATTTAAATATGTTTTAAAAGAAATATTACTTAAACATTTATCCATGCTGTATGATACATGCACTGCTTCATCTATGAGATCAGCCTTATCTGTTTGCATTTTTTTCTTTTAGCAGTTCTTAAATGCTTAATAAAAAAGAAGGAATATACAGCTCATGTATGTGTTCATGTACAAGTAACTCACCACTTTTCCACCAGATTTTGTTTCAGCTATACTCATTGTAAAAGTTTTTGTTCCTTTGTCGTAAGTGCAGTAATGTTTTACCCATGTAAATCCAAGGGGTCCTAGAGCAAAGAGAGATAGTATCAAAAGTAATTGTCATTTTACCACTATTACAGTTGGAATTAGAGTAGGAAAATGAAATATAGTAGCATCCACATGCAGCGTACTCCTTATTTTTTAATCTGAACATGTTGTTCCAGTATAATTTTCAAATATTGCAGCTTGATAATGTTGCCCAATAAAGTTCCAGCAGACTGACTTTCTTTGGCAACTGGACAGGTAGCAGCATTCTATTATGGTAGCAAGGCAGGAAAAAGGCAAGAACAGACCTGAGAAGTTTTCAGCGATATTAATACCAGAGTGTACAAGAGGCAAATGATTCACATGTGAGTGCTCAGCACATACAGACACCTGACAATATCTGAGCGCTCCCTCTGCCACCTTCGGGACCCAGAGAGGATCCCTTCCCCTATCCCCAGAAAATGATGAGGTGGTATTGAGTAAGGACGTAGTAGTGGCCAGCTCCTGGCTACTACAAAAATTAACCCTGTCCTGTCTAGAACCAAGATGAAAAGAAAGAACCATGACTTTAAGAAATGGTATTTTAATTTTTTTTTTATTTTAGTTGTGGGTTTTTTTTTAATGTGAAGAATTAAATAAAAATGTTGGGAGAAAAAACCCTAATAGTTCTACTATAGATACATAGGTTTTGCCTTCTCAATGTACCTACAAAGGTGGTGGTTTTATGAGAGAATGAATCAGTCACGTAAATAGATGTCTGTCAATCCAGAAACCTAGCTGTGGAAATTTATATGGACTGTTACACTGACTTTGAGAAAGCTCTCCTATTGCCTGTGCTCTGGAAGAAAGTAAAGTCATTAATTGAAAATTCAAATGGTTATGTACCCTCAGAAGTTAGCTGTTCTGCTCCTCTATTTTAAGTTATCTTCACTTAGCATAACAACATCTGTCATTATTTGGAATCAATTTTTCTTCTGATGGCAATTCATTATCTCTTTTAGAATATTATAAGACGGATGAGCAGTCTCAAAGCAGTTTTAGATGAGTTAAGAAGTCACCTTTTTCATTAGAAAATTGTAGCCAGACACCTGCGTTGCAACTTTAAGCTTGTTACTCTTGGCCATCCATCTGAAAGAAAACAATTTATGGCCTAGTGCCATTTTTTTAAAAAAACGATATTTACCACCATGCATATCAGTAATAAATATATACAAAATTTACTCTCAAGAAGAGCAAACATTTAACCCAGTTGCTCACAATTCGACAAGAACCTACAGGATAAGGGTTGTAGGCAAGTGAACTTGGACGACAAGGAATTATACAACTAGTACCTTTCCCACTACACAGTGATTACAGACCCTGTTAATCCAGAATAAAAATTTCTTTTCAGTAAGAAGATGTCAAGCTGGCCTTTCACTATTTAATGAAGCACAGCATGTGCCTGGCGCTTCACTTCTTTTCTCCTTTCCCCATTAGCACGGCTCAGTGTAACTTCCACTTAACACAGATTTCTTTTATGATTATTAATCAATTAAAAAATAGACTGTGTTCTTAAAACTTGCAGCACTACTGAGGATAAAACTGGCTGTGGTTAACTGTGGTAAGATGGTACTTAGATGACCTTTTCTTACATCTTTGATTTCCATTAAGCACATGTTCATTTAAGAGAGCTGGGTCAATGGAGGTCTCTGGTACAAGGTGCTCCTGATGGCTGAGCTAAAGGCCCTGTGCAGGCAGGGAAAGTACAGGAAACAGAAGGGAGCCAAAGCAGAGTGCTGGGAGTTTGCAGCAAGTGCAGGGCAGCCAGCCAGAGCTGAGCTTGCTACCAGACAACCACTGGGGCAAACAACAGCACAGACCTTTCTTGTTGTACTTACGTTTCTCCTGCACATAGAGATAGCCTTCCATTGTCCATTGACTTGGTGGTCTGTAATCTTGGTTGGCTGATTTCATTCTCTGCATGAGTCTCTCCACTTCCTGCCTAGTGCTTTCGAAGTTATTCCGAGTCTAATACCCAGAAAAGGAAACAAACAGAACCCCACATTATCCCATGCAAGTACTAAAATAACAACGAACAACTAATTACAAATAATGACATGGAGACTGTACTGGAGACCAACAAAAGCATTTGCCAGAGACATAAAAGGGGGGGAAAAGGAAAAAAAATGCAATAACGAGTAATACTCTTCACTGCTATAAGCCTAAGGATAACATAATAATGAAGAATTCAACTTAGGCACACAAATGTAATGAAAACATAGCTGAGAATAGCACCACTCCTCTTTTTGCAGGTCACTAACCTCAGACAGGAGGTCATTTCATATCTTTAAGTATGCTTACACAGTATTTTGCAGACAGATACAGGCTTTCTCTCTGTACTCTCTGGGATTCTCAGACAGATAGTTGGCTAACAAGCTGCTAACAGCTTAGCCCTAAACCTGAAGTAGTAAGACCCAGTGAAGCACTTTAAGCACAGTGCAGAAAACACTAGTTTGGGTTAAAGCCAGGTTAACGAGTCTAGACAACTGCAGCTTCTACACACATGGAAGAGACAAATTTTCTGTGCATCCATATCTGCAGTGATACCACAGGTGCTGCTGCTTAGAATAGTCAGGTTACTGGCACTGCCATGAACAAGTTTTGACTTGGCAAACACCACAGTTCAGTATAAAAAATGGGAAGTAAGAAACAGCTCACAAGTGGCAGAACTATGCCAAAAGCATGGAAGAAGTGTGTCTGTCCTAAATATCATGTGTGTAATCAGGCATGTAACAAAACAAACAATTATGGTACGAAGGTGAGTTTTCTGTATTTTCTTATATCTATATGCATATTAATGGCTACTTGTTCTTAGTGAATTTCAGTGAGGCTAGGGTTTCCCTCCATGCACCTAGCCTGGGACAGCAGAAGACAATTATTGCAAGATGCCAAAGTTTTGACTGATTAAATAGCAGATATTGAACACTCTGGTCCTATAGGTCAAAGAAAAGAATAAAGATTTTTGTAATGTTTCTACACAATCATCTATGGACTTGAATCCTCAGTAGACAGAAAGATACTCTCAGGACTCTCACTACACCAGTGAATACTTCCCCTTTTTCATGGGCCATCTGTGTAGTTAGCTACACAATAGTATAAAAGTATACATGCTTAATTTTGGTCTTGAAGACAAACACTATTATTACAGAGGGAGGTAAAATTCTAATCTGAACTTTTCAGATTACATCCTTCAGAAGAAGTATCAGTTTAGACCAAATTTAAGACAGGTCATTTTGAGACCTTCAAGGAGGACATGCCACTGAAGGCATGTCCCCATTTTAAGAGCTTGTCTCCATCTATTAAGTTTTTAATTGCTACTTTTAAGCAGCTAGGTCTTTGAATCAAATCACAGAAACCAAAGCCAAATGGACAAACCAAGTATGCCACTGGCCAGCTCAGACAGTTAGAGTGACAACAGGGCATGTTAGAACATGGGAACAGTTAAGAGCTGCTGGTCTGCTACTACTCTTCTACACCTGTTACTGCTTCTGCTCTAACTTGTAGAACATTTTTAAGAACAGAAACAGCAGTTCAGGTAAACTATTCTTCAAACACACAATGCAATGGAGAGTACTTTTGACAGCTACAGACAGGCTGAATGCACTTCTTCCTGTCCTCACTTTGTCTTTACCCATATAAATTATTTCACTTCAATCTGATTTTGGGTGATGCTCTCAGTGACAAGTATGTAGAGAACCCAGCTGGCTGTGTGACGCTGTGGATCTAGATCTGGAGCCAGAATTTATACTGCTGTGTAATAGGAGTGAGAGATGTACTGATCCCCACTGTATCTTCATGCATATGTTTTCTGATATATAATTTTAAAAAATACATTGATCCATCTGCCTAACTTCACATCTCCCTCTACCTCTGTAATCTATTTACAACTTCAAGTTCTGCTGATATAATAGTTAGAAAACATTAAATCTAACTATTTCTTAACTAACATTGAAATTGAAAAAAATCCTTTAATAATTTTGCTTCTGTAGAGACATGTGTAGAAGAAATGTATGATTACTTACAATCCCAGTTTTGGTCTGTGCTGTGAGCTCATGGTCCTCTCAGAACTTGCCATATTAAAGTAAGTAAATCTCTGGACTGAAGCACATTTTTCACTCTTTCAGTGAAACTGCTGTGCAACAACACTGACCCCTTGTGTCTTTATCTGAAAGTGTCTTGGTAGCAAACAACGTGGAAATCACAAAATTGGAAAGGACAAGCAGCTGGGATGCTCTACAGAGACTATTTGCATTTTGATCCAAAAGGAAAAGGGTAATCATCTAGGAAGTTTAGCCTATTTCCTCAAACAGTATTTTAAATGGGATCTATACATATGAACAATAGATGTAAAAGGGAAGATGGAGCTACAAAAATTTGTGGTATGAGTCTTTTCTTGAAAGAATGAAGTGGACTTAACTTTTTTAAAATTTTTTTTCTGGACTTTGATGTTACTTGTCAGGGAATATGTGGGGCTTTTCCAATACTGACATGTTGATGTTCATTTTTTGCCTTAAAAGCAGAGTGTGTAAGCTTTGCTTAAAAGCAAAGTGCATACTTACTTATTTGTAAGTATATTTTGTACTTACTTATTTATATGTCCTTGGAAGTGTAATATCTGAATTACACAGTGAAACAAGTACACACTTGTATAAAGCAGTTATGATGAGTGTAAAAGTATGTTGATTAAATCCATTTTAGTTATTTCTGATAGCTATGAAATTTTTTGGGCAGTTTGTGCCCAAAATGGGATCTTGCATGGCTCTGACAACCAAATTCAGACCAATTTACAGCAAAAGATTCATCTGCTCAGTTGAGTGTAACTCTCTACACAAAAGAGATTCTCTCTTCTGGTGAAACTTAATGCTCACGAGAGCTGCTCACCATGGAGGAAGGTCCCACCTATTCTGTAACAGTATAGAGAACAGCCAGAGAATAACCAAGATTGCTTTATATACAGTGGGAAGTTAGCAGACAGCAGAACAAACTTTATCATTCTATACCAGCTGGAGCATTTTTGGTACCTCCACTTAGTCCAGAAGACAGGCCCCATTCTCAAGAAAGCTTTATACAAGTTTAAATCTATCTCGACCACTGTGTTTTCTAATAAAAACTTGGTTGCTATCCTGTTTTTCTTGTTCTTGCTCCCAAAATTTTAATCTGGAAATCACAAATTTACTATCCAAAGTTATTTGTTATCAGGAATCTTAATTACATTAAACTTATAGAAATAATTTTAACTATTTGTATATGAATTTGGTTTCAGCTTACTAAAAACATTGCAAGATTAAGAATTTCAATAAAGTGCTGTAAGTCTACTTTAAAATCCTGAATTGAAATTAGCAAATTAAAAAGTTAAGTTATGGAAATAGAAATCATCCTTACATTCTGCAAATTGAACTGCAGTTGCTGCTTGTATGGTGCAAACTCCTGAGCCAGTTCATATCCTTCATGGTAAAATGTAAATAATCCTTGAAGAAAGGCCAAGAGCTGAAAAGGTAAAATTGAGAAGCATTATACATTTTTAACTCCTGTAACACTCTGTGCTTTTACACTCAAAAGCAAAGTTTTGCTGGGAAGGAATCCATGATGAGACCTTAAGAAAGAGAAATGTTACACATGCTTTTGTGTTATGAAGTGGTAATTTCCTAATAATTTAATTCACAATCCTAGTAATTTTATCCAGTATTTCAGCTGGACTTTTTGCTGGTGTGCATTTTCCAAGTTTAAAATTTCAGAGTTCAAGTGTTATTTCTTCAAAATGTTGTTTTACTTTCTTCAGAGCAATTGCTTGGTCTATGACCTATTTTTCCAAAATGAGACTCTAGAAAGTATGTTTTGGATAGGTTAGCACTACACAAGAAACCCAGACTATTTCTTCCTGCTCTAAGCAAAATGCAAACTCTATCTGGTATGTCTGTGATTGACTCCAACAGAACCACTAGAGTCTGCATATATCCAGTAGAAAAGTCCTTTTAAAGTTTGCTTTAAAAATTGTTCAAGTAGTAAAAGGTGCCACTAGATTTTCGCTCTTTAATTAATGCATTCCTGCCATCCCTTAGTTTTAAAAGCCTCCTAACTTATTCTGCTTTAAATTTTAAAAGTGTTTTGACATTGCTATAAGTCATCCTACCTGCTGTTAAATAACAAGCATTTAATTTCTTATCATGGTCTGCTTTCTTGGTACATATAATTTAGCTTACAAAAAAAAGTAAAGAAAACAGCAAAAAAAAAAAGATAAATTTATTTGGATTTACAATAACAGAAGTTTTAAAAATAAAAAAGATTTGCATTAGTATAATACACCATTATCATCTGGGCTAAGTAACTGGCTGTCCATGCTGTCTTCTGCCTCAGTAAAGAACCACAGGTATTCCAGAGCATAATTATTTTCCCTTTTTCAGACTTCCCTCTCAGGATGGGATGAAGGATCCAATGGAAACATTTATCTCTCTTCATTGACTACTGAAGTACTCTAGACTCAGGCAACAAAAATGCCACCATTCATATTCAATGTGCTTGCTTTGTGTTGCCAGTACCATATATCACTATAAGTGGAATAGTGTAAATACGTTGCTTTTACTGTGCTTATATTTTCTTTAAATTTACTCTCAGCTCTACTTGAAGTATTGTAGCAAAATTGTTCTGCCTCCTCTCTGCCATTACTCTCTACAAGAATACTGAGAGCCCGTTTACCTGCCTGCTCTTTTGCTGCATTAGTAAGTTAAAGCAGTTGGGATTTGAACAGACCATCAGTGTGGGCACAAATACAAGGTATGGCTGGGAGAAGGACTCTGTCCTTGGTTTCTACTGCTATTGCAGAAGCAGATGAAAGCCTGACCTCAGGCAGAGATGGTGCAAGCCCCATGGCTGCCCAGTAAGCTAGTCACGGAGCCTGAAGAACTGAGAAGATCCTTGGACACAAAAGCAAGTTTTTGTGGAGGCTTCTACAGTGGTTGTGAATTCTTGAACCATATTCCACCATCAAACAATGAAGGCAATGCAGTCTCAAGTAGAGGGCTCCACATCTTCTGTAAATCAATCTCATCTTAACATGATTCATCTGACCAGCCGAAATTATTACCTCAGCTAAGGACTGGACCCTGAAATTATTATTATTGAACTGATTAGTCAAGAGCTTCTGAGGAAGGTCCAAGTACAACAGTTTATCTTCAAAACCTCCAATTGTGCAAACAGATAGAAAGAGTTCTATAATTTTCTGTAATTCTAGACTATAATTCTAATTCTTATTCTGTAATTCTGGAAATAACTCCTTAAAGGAAAAGAAAGAAAATTAATCTTCTTTTTTATGAATAAAGTACAAAAGACACAAATTATAACTAAAGCTCTGCTTTGGCTGCAGTTATGTGAAGCCTGAAGTTCTCACACTCCAGATTCAGTTACTCATCAGCGTCCCCAACTACAGCTCCTTCAGATGTCACAGCACAGCTACTCCTGTGCTTGATTTGACTTGGTCCAGTCAAAAGAATGCGTGGATTAACATAGCCTGCAAGCAGGAGCCTGCTGCTAAACCCACCCCTAGTGCAGGAGTAACACTTGGCAAAACTGCAGCCAAATCACCACACTAATGCACATCAAAATTACAATAAAGAACTTGTGGGACAAAGCTTCAGTATGTCAGCTTATGCATGACTTTTAGAGATCAGTTTAAATAGCATTTCAGGAGAACAAACTTTATAAATTTCATCTTCAATACTTGAAGGAAAACATTTTACATCACACAAAACACTTTTACAGAGTACACTGAGAAATACCAGGGAAAATATTTAACACAAGATGGCAGCAAAGCTGAATTTATCTGAAAGCAAAAATACAACAGCAGCAGCAAAAACCCAACCAAACAAAACAAAACACAAGGGAAAAAAAAAAAAAAAAAAAAAAGCGCAAACCCACCCCCCCCCAAAAAAAAATCCACCAACCCCAAAAAAACCAAACCAAAAGCCTGACAAAAATCTGAATTAATTTTAGTTAAAGTACTTCTCAGGTATTCTGGCAGTTGTGCATTGCAGAGGATCTGGCCTTGAGGCTTTCCTGGTTAAACACTCTCTGAGCACTCAGAAAAATAGGAAAAAAAGAGAAGTATTATGCAAGTCCTAGATCAGTGTTTTTAAGCTCTGTGGTGATAATGTGACACAGAGGATGGTATTCACTTCAATGTACATGTCACTAGTAGTGAAAAAACAGGAATGCAGAATATGCCCTGTGCCCAGTGGGCCTGTGCTGCTGAGGCATCTTCAGAATCACTTCCATTAGAACAGGTACAGCCATAGCATTGTATGGAAGAGATTTGAAAGCCAAGGTCTTTTGCCCTAGGCTTATACTTACAGTGGGGTTTTCTTTTTGCTGGCATTAGAAGCAGCACTGCTAAAGGCAGGCTCATAACTTTACAGAAATTAATATTAAATAGAACAAAAAAATATTAAAAACAAGAATAGAAAATCAGCCCCTTTTCCTTTCAAAGAAAGTTTTCAGAATGTATTTTGAGGTAGTATTCACACATAAAGAGGTAGTTTATTTCATCAAACATCACAAACAATGTCTGATGCTTTCATATCAACAATTTTTCATTTTAATAAGTGTCTTATCATTACCTCATTCTGAGCACCTAATCATCCACATCAGTAAAGACTGAGGTTGGAACTCCATAATACAAAGCTACTCATCACATCAGAGCCATGAGGATTTTAATACAGAACCCGAAACAAAATCCAACTACTTCTTGAGACTTTATTTATTTTTGTGTAGAGCTGCTGACCTCAAGACTGCCTGGTCGTTTCATTCTCACAGGAAGAAGATTGTACTTAGGTTTCGGATAGGGGAGGAATTTAACCTTTGGCCTGCAGCACATCAGCTAGAAGTCCCTGTCTCCCTGTTTTCATTTTATTTTTAAGAAGATAGATAGCACTTATTCTTCAGATTAAAGCGAACATAGTGAATAATGTAGAAAATGCAAGAAAGGGAAATTCAAATTTAATGTCCAGTTTGAAGTCTCATGGAAATGCATGCAATTATAGGCAGTGTTTTTCAGTTGGCTGGTTTTTTTTTCTTCTCTTTAAATAAACATTTAACTCACCACCCCTCACATTTCAGATAGTTTACTGCTTATGAACTTTGTGCCCTGATTTCCACAGGACAAGGAAGTCCTGGCATCACCAAAGGACAACGCAGAACTTTAGGAAGGTGTTTGCATGGTTTCACAAGCAAACATCCTCAGAAAGCACTGTTGGGTTGGACTAGCTTCTTTGGGATCACAAGAGAAAAGCTAGCAAGACAGATTATTGTCACTTAATTTGCTTTGTTGTTTATCCAGCTGTAAATTTAAACACTAATTTGTCCTTCAGAAAAAGTTAAATTCATTATCTGTATGAAAACCTGAGGGTTTTTTTCTTGGAAAAATCAAGATCTAGGAGGATTGCAAATAGGAATATGCCAGTTAGTCACACTAGTACACATTAGCAACCACTATGATCAAGATGCAGAGAACAAAGAGAAACTCAGGGCCTGAGAAGCAGCTGCAAAAGTCTACTCTAAATATTATAATCTTCTATTCACTGTATGAGTCATTAGCATCTGTACCTTAAAATCTTTCCCAAGTCTCCTCCAGGAGAGAACACACTCCACTTTTACTGACTCCCACTGTCCTAGCTGTAACCCACTTGACAATTTTTGCTAGGTTACTTTTCCCACTCTGGCTCTCAGACTGTCTTTATCCTTTGGCATAGAAAAACTAAAGGTCTTGAAAGGATGTTCAACAGATCATTTGCTTTTCAAGTTCTACTCCTACATCACAAACTTATCTTTCTTTTGCATTGGAATCACAGTTTCCTCCTTCATTGCACTAACAGATTTATTTTGTTCAGAGAGTCTGTTATTACAATTAATATTGTATTAGTATTATTTCCTTCAGAAAGTCTGTTAGCAAGACGTCAGACTGAGAATTATTCGAAGACGTGACACTGTGCTGATAAATCAGAGGCACAAGCGGCACATACACTAGAATGGCCCAGGACCATCAGAGCTCCTGAGGAGGTGTGTCCATATTGACACACCATCAGGCATCTTCTGCCATATGCCCATTTATAAAGCACACAGAGGAAAATTAATAATATGACAATTATTTTAATACCTGATTTTAAAGTGTTAGGCTTTCTCCTTATCTAGAACTTCCATCTAGGAACACACACTCATGTTTCCAACATCACTTACATAAACATGAATTTTAGAAAGCCTATTTTGAAGTCTTTGGGTTTTTTGGTTTGTTTAGTTTGGTTTTGTTTTTAATCTCATGGTGTTGTTGATTTTTATTTTAATTTACATTTTCACATAAAGGCATATTTTGCCTTATGGGTTTTAAAAAATGCTCTTATTTCAGCATGTTGTACACAACAGACTACAAACAAAAATTAAGAGCTTTGAAGACTCAAAATTTTATAACTGATGTTCTAATTTAAGCTCCATCTACATCCAGATTGATTATAAATAAATTCACACCCAAAGTCAAAAGACATTATCTTACCAGTAAGGCTTATCATTACCCAGTTACCAGAGTATTTCCTATACCTTCCCCTGGAAAATCAAGCATGCCATACTGGGCTGGAATGCCTAATGATCTGAGACAGTATGGAAACGGATACACTTAAATGGAAATTTTACCTTTTTTAACTATGTGCAGTTGCACAATATTTTCCAATGTACAAGGTCTTTTCAATACAGAAAGTTTCTATTACATTAAAGGAGCATAAAGTCTTCTACACTAGAGTCAGAGCTAGGTCAAGGTTGCTAGATTTTTCCAGGATGTGAGAGTTTTGCAGAAGGAGACAGAGACACACACTCTGGATTAATCTGTGACAGGTAGAAAAACGTTCTTATTTAGGAATCCGAGCAAAGTTTTAGTCTCTAAGATTTGGCAGCTGTATGCCATAAAGATAGGATTTCTGAAAGTACAGGTTGCTGGATCCAGGTTCATTAGTTTGCATCAATGTCAAACATTCAGTACACAATATGCTCTCATCTCATGTAAAGAAGGCATCTGAGAAGCTCTCCTTGGTGACACAGGGTGTTAGAGATGTAATTCAACCCATTTCACAGTCAAGAGTTCTGCTTCAGTAGTTACAAGGAAGCTGGGAGATGGTGTGGAGAGAAAGTTACACTCATCATGTTCCTCTTTGACAACCAGCGCTCTGCTGTGCTCGGTGTGCTTAATGGGAAGGGACACATGGCACTGCAAGTTCTCTGTCACGGGCTAGAGGTACTAACTACATCAGGCAACTGGCAAGCCAGGCCTGTCTGTATGACATGAACAGTAGTAACACTGCTACCAGGCCACAGAAATATGCTAGCATGTCATGAAGCTGCTTTTGGAACTGACTGACACAGTAGAGAGTTAGGAGTGGGGGATGGAAACACCGTCCAGAATACGGACACTGAAACACAACTTTATCTTACTCTTTAATGGCATGTCAACATATGCTTTCCGTTATGTGCAAAGTAAACTAAAGACAATAGACTCCAACCAACAAAAAGATAAACTTACCTATCCTACAGAAAAATTGATTTTTCACTTTACTTCATGTGTAACTCAGAACAATGTCTGTGTATACTGCCTACCCAGAATATTTAAATTAAAAAACGGGCTCAAAATTTATGCCATTAAATCATGGTATTAGGAAACATCGATTATGTGTTGCACAGACACAACATTACAAGATGTCCCATTAAAATGTTACACACACTTCAAGTCATCAGACATTTCACTTCACAGTAGATACTAAACTCTTACATAATCCTTCAATAAACATGGAAAGTGCCCAAGCCAAGATCTTAATGTCTGTCTATATACAAAGAACCTGCATTCAAAACTTAAAACGAGAGCAAAAAACCTGATATTTTAAATTCAATTTTCAGCTTTAAATGCACGCATTCTAAAGAAAATAAAACATAAAACTTACAGGTTCTACAAATTCAAATTTCTTTTTCTCTTGTACTTCTTGGATTTTAAAAACATATTCTAATGATGCTTCATAAAAGTTCTGATGTTCTCTGTCAATCTGTGTATCTGCCTAAAAGGCAAAATTAAATATGGACAACATTAGTTTAGTTTTTTTATTGCTTTAAAAACAGGTTATGTCATTAACAAATAGATCTTCCATAAGATTATTTTAAAAGTTTCATAGAGTTCAGTTTTCTTTCTGAAAATTAGAATACCTACTTAAAAAACCTAAATGCAAGTTTAAGAAGCTAACATTACACATTTCAGCCTATGCCTTTTACTCGCTCTTTTCTGGTTTCTTCTTTCTTTTTTCTCTTTAATATTCTAGCTTTTAGGAGAGCCTGGAGGGAAAGAAAGGTGGCAGGAGGTACTTGGTATATGTAAGTTTAGAAAAGCAAATAGAAATGAGCAGCGTAGGAATCAAGGACAGACAAAAAGATAATTATTTCTTTTGAAATACTTAAGTATCATATGCACCGAAATTGTATCTATTTCTCAGGTTCAAATACCTTCCCAAAACCATATTTTCTTTCTTAAATAGGCTGTCTTTAACAATGACATCTTGCAACTTATTTTTTTATAGTATGAGTCATATGTTCTTGGAATGTAAACATATTTAAATCCCTAACCTCATAAATCAAATATATTTCAAGTTTTAATTTTCAAGTGACAGAACTACAAGGCAATACTTGTCAGAAATGCCTGACTAATACCACCCAACATCAAGATCCAGTATCAGAACAGTGTCTTCTGCCTAAATAGCTCAAGAATTAACTCTTATCAGCTGATAAAGAGTATTGGGTTTTATCCTTAATTTAAACAAGCCACAGGAGAGGGAACTAACAGAGAAGCAGTGTAGCACATAGATAATGTTTAAAGAAGACATGCACATTTCATTTTAATTCATTCTTCTTCATAACAAATCATATTCTCAAGCAAATCCCTTTTGGGCTCTATTAGTTTGATTTTGCTCTTTGGTCAAAATATTACTTCATATTAACAACATGAATAAGATCACTTCACCTATTTTTGATGTGTCTCAGTTAAAATACAGAAGGATACTTCTGTATGTTCTCTAGTTTAATTCTGGCATTAAAAATAACAAACGCAGGGAAATTGGGAAAGTTTAATGTTGTCTTCCCTTGACAACAAACTATAAACCAGCAAACACATCATAAAAGAGATTTAGTACTTTTAACAGTAAAAAAGCAAAAAGTCAGTGTTTTCCTTCAGGCATGATTTGGCCATCAATAGCACCACATATAATTAAGATTGCTTCTCTACTCAAGGACAAGCTACTATTATGATTTGGCTGTACAGGTTTTTAACAATATTGATCCACCTCCCTAGGCCAGTGTTCTAACTCTACTTCAACACCTTGGCCTCAAGGATATGTTTCAAATCATTTAGTACCAGCATTTCCTTCCTATGTCTATTAAAAAAAAAATTCAGTAAACTAATAATATGAAGCTGAAATCAAGCACTCAAAATTCCAGTAATGAACCGCTCTACCTCAAAATTAACTCTGCCATTTACCATTCATATAGTGTGTTTGGCTAGTGTTTTCCCTGATACTCTGTTAATAGCTTTATTTCACAATAATAATCTATCACAAAGACAGTGCTACATAACTGAACAGAAGCAGTTGCCACCACTTTGGGACATGATCCAGCAATGCCTTGCTCACACAAAGGCCATCAATAAGCATTTGAAACAGATCTCAGCTCTCTCATTTAATTGTACATAAATAATGAAACATAGTTTTAGAAACTGTCTCTTTTAGGCTTTGCATCAGAAAAAGTATTTAAACACCTAATTAAATCCATTCCTACTCTGAACAGCATTTAAGCAGGTTGCAGTTGTAATGATACTTACAACAATCAAGTGCCATCTCAAATATGGTTTAGAGCCATAATCACCACCAGTGAAAGGGACTAAATCAGAATTCTCCAAACATATATTCTGTAGAAGCTTATGAATTTGTGTTAACACCAAAGGATTCAGATTTGTAAGAACTGCTTTGAAAGTGATCTAGAAGTTTTAAAAGCTGAAAGTATTTTCATGTTTTTCTGTGACTTCAAACTGAATGTAAAAAATAAAGAGATTTGATGGATATGATTTTGAGTCTCTACCTGTATGATATATAGTTATAGTAAGTAATATTTTCATTGATGTAGGCTATCACCTCAATATATATACCAGAACTTCACATAAACTTGGAGACTGATTCTGGAACAGATTTCAGAGAAATAAAATCAGAAGTTCATTAGATTTCTCACATCACTTAATTTTGCCCATTTTCTCCTCCACTGTAGGCTTCTGTAGGCAGTGAAAAGATGCTACTATGAAGTTTCTTTTTGATGCTAAAGGAAAAAAGCCAGTCACCTGTGTAAACTGCATCAGCAGTCTTGCAGGCTCTTAAAATATCCAACATATTTCAGTTAGGTGAATATGTGCAACTACTCTACAGAATATGTTTCAACCAGCAAACTTCAGATACCTAATTAGGGTGGTCTCAGTTGCACTCAAGTGAGATATGTAGAAGAACCCAACAGAGTACAAGATCTTTGCTCACCCCAGTACTCTTTAACCCACATAATGTGATAAGGTATCAAGAAACCTCATCAATTCAAGGAAACAGTATTTTTCCCATGTAGCAGTCAAAAAACAGTACTTCCACCTCCCTGAATGCATGATGTTGGCTTGAGGCATGGACTTCCCATCTCCTGCCCTGGGCACCAAAGCCCCAGCTGCCAGCACTGCTTGGTTCTTTGCTCGTGCCCTGCTCTGCTGTGGGCTGCTCCAACAAACTCCATCCTGGACATGTGGGTTATATATGGGGCTCACCCAAACCACTTGGGATGCAAATCAACAGCTGTCTTGGATTTCAAGTCAGGAATGGAGCTTGGCCTCCTTTTACTTACAATATAGACACAGGCCAAAAGTCTCCCAGGTTAACAATTTTGGTACTGATTTGCTATTGTACCTTCTACTTAGGGTGGGTCTATATTGCTGATTCAGCACATCTACAGCGGTAGAAAACTGGGGAAGACAGAAATGCCAAGTTATGCCCTTTATGCTTTACAAGGGAGGCATCTAGAAATCAGAAAACCTCAGCCTCAGTTACAAGATTTTAAATCCAGATATGTCACTTAAGGACACACTGGAAAAAATTATCCTGGTTTTCCATCAGTTTATAGATGTGAGCCAATTCCACTGTTATTCTGCCATAGTTTATTAGATTCGCAGTTGTTACTTTGCACTTCAGTTGCTGCTTTTAGACTGAAATTATTCTCATGCCTCAAGAGTAAAATATTTTATTTATTTTATTTTGCTTCTATTCTAGAACAAATTAGTGTTTAAGTTCACTTTTCCTCAATTTGGTAAGAATTTATTTTTTTTTTAAGTTGGATATTAGCCTCTAACAGAACTGCTTCTTCATCAATACATAAGATATCTGGGAAAAGTGAAAGCCCTGACATACAAGAGGAACAGTAAACCAATTCTACACAACTAATGTCTTATCTAGACTGATTATTATACAAACAGCAACAGCAATTCAGCCACATACATGTTATTAGAAATTTTAAATTTCTAAGCCTTGTTTTATTTGAATTATAATATTATTGGTAAACATGAAAAAAAAATCCTACGACATATGATTGAGTGATGGTCACACCTTTGGTGAAAATTCCATCTGCAAACTAACCCCCATGATTTAAGATTTACCATGACAACAGTAATCCAATCAAAATTATTTTTAACTACTTTTGGCACAATTTCCAAAGTGTCATTGATATGATATTGCTGGGTTTTTTGCAATTTGCTTCAAAGACAAGTCATATTAATTTCTATCATCATACTGAAAAGCCCTGGAATCCTCCTGTTAAACCAGAAGTCTTCATGTTTGTTTTTTTTTTCCTTTGAACAGAAAAGAATTAGCCGTACAAACTCTTCAAAGCTGAAGTTATAGATACAATTTCAGGGAAATTTCAGGTGCCTCAATCTCAGAACAAGATGAAAAAGAGGAATAAAGAAGCAGAAAAAAGCGTCATTAAAGTGATCTCAATTCAGTCTTCTGGATTAGAATTTATGTGAAATAAAAGTGCAATTTCATCAGTTAGTGGATTAAATAGCAAATCTAAAAGCAATTAATTAATTGGCTTTCCAGTATTCCACATATAGCTTATAAAACTCACACTTTTATTGTACTAATATAATTCCATTGTTGCAACCAATAAACATTAGCTGTACTTGAAATACATAAAGTTGCAAATATAGAATATTGCTTTGTTCAAGCTTTGTTCAAATATTTAGCTCCTATTTGGGTCATATTCATCCCAGTCAAGAATTTACAGTTGCAACAAGCATGACCAGAAACCATCACAATTTCACATTAAATAAAATACAGCATGTCTTGAAGAGAACCAGTTTGTTATCATGATTTCTATGCAAATGTGAAATTAAGTAAGAGTGTATTCAGTTCTTACATCTTGCAAATGTGATTCTTTCTTCTTGGCTGACAAATTTAAGTGCTTCTCTAAGATGGAATAATATTTCTCACTTTCCTTGTCAAATTTCTTCTTCCCATCCTGAAAAACAAAACATTCCCAAGTAAAATATTTGACTAAATATCACAGCTAACTTAAATTAAAAGAAATAACAGGTGCCAAAATATGCCTCATTATTAAACCAATTTTGTTGGTTCCAGTATTTTTAGGGTTTAATTCTTAAGTGGAACTAAGGACAGTAGGAGAACTGCTTCAATTATTAAAAGCAATAGTAAGCAGGATTTTTCCCATAAATAACAAACCCATACAACAGACTCACATGGTTTCCGACAGTAAATATACTATGTAAATATGAGATTTTATGTAAGTGGTATCTTTTTAAGCAGACACTTAATACAAAATAATCTTCCCCAAGTTTTCTAAGTGTACCTAACTGCCACACTGTTTTTACAACAAAAAACCCCTAACAAACAAACAAACAAAAAACGAACAAAAATCACAAAAAACCCAAACAAACAAACAACAAAAAACCCCAAACACCTTCTCCCCCACCTGACAAGCAAAAAACCCCCCAAAAATAAAAAAAAAATCCCCCACTGTGGAGGACATAGATGAGTATAAAAATGTGACAAAGACATAGTTCTATTCTTTGCATTTAAGACTAATACGCTTATTTTCCACCCACTCTCCTAACATACGAGGATGATGGAAAAGCATATGTGTGGTTGCAAAATGAAATTGGTCCAAAAGTCTGTTTCCAATAATATTTCAATGTGTCTGAATATTTAAGCTTGTCTCATTTAAAAGTCATCCTGCCTTTTTCCTTTCCCACTCCTCTTTGTTTTTCCCATCATGTGCAGCCAATCCTCACATTTCTACCGTAAAACTATTTTGATACATAATACAAAAGAAAGCTACGACTTTGAGTAAATTAAGAGACATTTTCTGCAAACAAATTCAGAATTCATGCTTCAAAACTTTTAAAACCTGCTGTACTGAAATTTAAGAAAAAGATACGTTTCCCAAAAGCTTTTCCATCCTGCAAGGAGTGCCAAATTTCAAGAAATAGGAGAACTGATTGAAGTCGATATCCCATCAGAGTATTATTAATGATAAATCTGTAACTTTTAATTAAAAATTATATATTCCCTAAATAAAAGCAAGTTTCTGCCAGTGATTTTTATAATCTTAGTTAAGTCCTAATGATTAATAATTTGAATATTTGGAGAAAACAAAAAAACCTTCAAGACAAATAGTCCTACTTACACATGTGCAAAAGCTATTAATGATAGAAAAACTAATTACTGGACATCAAGCAGTAACATCAGGTCATTTTAAGAACTGTAGTGATTCTCTCCCTGACCTCTTTCTAGAATTTTTTTTATACAAAAACAAATAACTGGCTCACATTGTAGCACCACCCTGTTTTCCTTAGTCATATCATGGTAAAGTCAGGTCAGTCAGAGAAGTAAGAAATAGGAGGAAAATTTTAATTACATGAATTAAAACTTATCAACCAGCTGCAACAACAAACCACTTAATGATTAGCTCCAGTGACTAAAGCTTACAACAGTAATTATACTAGATTGTAAAGCACATCATATAATTTCTATCCTGCAAAAAGTTCAAATATATATAGTATGAAAAATACGCACAATTTAATATTCTCACTACTTCACAACAGAGATATCTTCAAAAGACACCAGAAGGAAAAGAAGGCACTTGACCCAACAAAAGATTAAATAACAATACAGAATAACTACTAATTCCTTCTATATTTAATTACAGATAAGCAGATACCAGGACAAAAAGGGAAAAAAGGAAAAATAAAAGTTTGTATTTTGTTTAGCAAGTGAAAAGAAGCGATAAGAATTCTCTTCCAGAATCTTTCCCAAACACATTCTTAAAAGAGAGAAGGCAGAAGGCCAGAATTGTGGCAAATAACTTGTAAGTCAAGAAATCAATTTCTGTGGGACTGAAATCATAGGTCAATTCCACAGCCACAGTTTTATTGGAGAATACTCAAGTGCCAGGTCTTCATGACGAAGCAAGAGCAACCTGTGTATCTCAACAGCATGACCAAAGGTGCTGTGTATCTCAACAGAAACTCAGTTCAGTTGATCACTGAATGAAAGGTGCAGTTTGCTACTTATTGTCGTATCTTCTGAGACAATTATGTTATGTGCTGGACTAGAAATATGAATCAGACTATTTTAAAATCCAAGTGACAAAGGTGTCAAAGTCATCAACTTCAGGAAACACTCAAGTTAAGGGCAAACTTGATGCAATGAAAAATGTCAAGATAATTACTTTTTAGGTGCTTTTATCCCCATGTAATTGTAAAGTGGGAAAGGAGTCTGCCTGATTGCAGTATTTAAGCTCTTGGCCACAAGCCACTGGAGTTCAGTGGTGGATACCCTGTCCACTAGACTACCTACCTCAGAAGGCAACTTGACACAGCCTTTGACAATGAGGCCTGGGTGCTGATAGCACATACTGCACATTTGGACTTGATACTCTGTTTGCCTCTGCTGTCTCAGATGTCAGATCAAAGGAATGAGCCAAGGAGCCATGGGCAAAGCTCCCGCAGGATTACCAATTTCAGACTGGGAACACCCAGCCAGCTCTCTCTCCTTTCCTTTCTTTTCCTTTTCCTTTTCCTTTTCCTTTTCCTTTTCCTTTTCCTTTTCCTCCCCTTCCCTCCCCTTTTCCTTTTCCTTTTCCTTTCCCTTTCCCTCTCCCTTTCCTTTCCTTTTCCCTTTCCCTTTCCTTTTCCCTTTCCCTTTCTCTTCCTTTCCTTTCCCTTTCCCTTTCCCTTTCCCTTTCCCTTTCCCTTTCCCTTCCCTTTCCTTTCCTTTCCTTCCTTCCTGGTACTAACAGTAGGTATTCATCTTGCCTTGTGAACTATTTGTCTCAGAACCAAGGTGATCGATAGGTAATGAATAATCCAAAGTCTGGCTAGCCACTTGAGCTCATGTTGACATTAATATAACTTTTACTAAAAAGAGCTGGAAAAGTCTGAAGTCTCAGCTGCCTGAGAATCAAAGAAAAAGGTCTGACAACAGGACTTTGCCACCTGAAATACCTACATACAGCGCATCAAATACATGTCAATGCCAAGAGGGGACTATTGATACACCTAATGTGGCTCCCATTGCTTTTATTTTCTGCTATGATCTATATCAATATCTGTGAATTATGTATCACATCCTCTCTTTATACATATAAAAGGAAAACAAAAAATTAAATGATCACATCTAAACAGATTAGCCCCCCCTGCCTGCCAAGAAGAAGAAAAAAACAAGTTCAAATAAACTAATTGTGGTTTTAAGACACATTGTATCTCATATGAAGCTTCATAAAGAAAGATCTCCATGGCACCATCCATAAGGAAACAAGGAATTTGAAGGCTCTCATGGTCTTCTGTCAAGTCTCTCCCAGACTGCACCTCTACACTGCCACAAATCTGCTCAGCCTCCACAGTTTTTTATACCAGTTACATTAAAGAGAAAACTACAAATTGGAGCTTGTCTGTCACCAGGACAACTTCTGGCCCAAGTGCAGCGTTTTCAGAGACAGCACATCTGATCAACTTCTTCCTCCTTTTCCAGATTTTAACTTCACAAGACCTTCTTCCTTCAAAGGTGGAAGTTGACAAAGTAAAAAGACTAACAGAAGTAAAATGTGAATAAAGATATCTCGGCAATTTGGACTGCATTAGTGTGTTTACCTGGCAATACTCCTGGGAATAAGTTTGCAGCAGGACAGTGTTTCTGGCATTGCTCTGATTACTCAGACATGTTTCCAGGAAAAGTATAAAAATTACTGGCCCCAACAGGTGAGTGAGTTTCCTTTGCTTGGAAGGTCCTCCACTGTGCCAGTAAAACCCACGTATTTGGATGTATTGAAGCCTCTGAAATCTGTTTACTTAATACGAATTAACAAAAAAAAAAGATACACTCAGAAGCAGGTGATTCATGTTCTGGATGAAAATAAACAGTTTATGCCAAAATAGCTCTTGTCTCACACACTCAGCCAGTGACTCACAGCACACAGGCGCATCCTAAGAGGAGTCACAGACACAGCTTATTCCTGCTTTAGCCTGTTCTTCTGCAGCCCTCAAAACAATTTACACACAGCCACTGCCCAAATGAATTATCTGAATCCTGGTCCAGCAACCTGTGCCCATAAAACTGAGAAATCTACTTTTCCACATACTAGGAGTATTCAAAGAAAGTTTCCAAGCAAAAACATCTCCTCAAAGTTTAGGAGACAGAGGATTGCTTTTGCTTAGATTCCACATTGGATCAAACCCCAAGGAGAAGAGATGTGGTTGGATAAGAAAGTTTGTGCTGCACTGTTACCAGAACAGACTGCATCAGCCATGACACAAAGCTTAAGGCATGTGGCCATAAGGAAGATGCTAATTCCTGACCTCTGTACTGTCTCTTATTCCTTTCAGACTCCAGCTTTCTTTCATCCTTGCACATCTTTCCTGCAAGAAAACTTCACCCTTTCTCTTTGCCCTGGAAAAGTATCAACCATTTCTTTCAAAATATCAGCTAGAACATATGATAAAAACTCCCACCCAAAATCCCTGTGAGATAACTGGGAGGGTGCAATAAAAAAAATCTAAGCACAGAAAAAGAGAAATTACATAATATTAATCCTTGGCATATTTTACACTGATATGTCAGTCATATAAGTCATACACTGATATAAGTCATCAACACCTTTTCTCTAGACTAAGTCCTGCAGATTCTAAACACTGTAAATGTCTCTGTATAGTTGTTTAACCATTTTCAGGTGTGTCAAGCCTTATATCAGTTCAAAAATATTTACAGTTTGAAATGCTTCAAATTTCTAGGAACCCCATTAGGAAAGCCCTTAACCACAGACTCACCTTACAGCATTTAATGGAGCCTTACTAACTGCCAGTACCCTCTTGAGAGACTTAAGTCATGCAGTACTGGATCCAGGTTTAATTCCTGGTTTTATTCTCTCTGCTCAGATTTCCTGCATAGTTTTATTTCAAAACTGATTAGAAAACCTCAAAATAATTATCATCTTTTCAGAAATAAATTTTGCTTGAGATACTTCTAATTATAGGCATGCCAGTTAGAAGTTTAACTCAAAAGGTGTTCTTGTATTCCTCTTGTTTTACAAATATTTATGGCTGTGAAAAGTCCAGAGATCAATTGCTGAGAAATTTATTAAAAAGTTGACTCAAGTGAGTCAGATAGTTTTTCTCCTGTTCAGAAAGATTTTGATTGCATGCTGTAACTAATCATATACGTGCTACAAATCATTGGCATGATTCCTACAAATTTTACCCACTAGCTGTATTTTTAGATATAAAGCAGAAATAGTTTTTATATTTTGAAGTTGATTTTCCTTCTCCAGAGGAAACATCAAGGAACCTGGTATTTTTATAATGGTCTACCACTACTTCGTGTGCAGTATTTAATGTCAAAACTGTTAGATGTATCTTCAGAATCATTACATAAATTATCCCTCTTTATTTTTCCAAAAAGAGCCTCTGCCATCCTTCTCATTCACTTCCCTTTTTTTTTGTTGCAATAATTTTGCAATAATATTTATCTATTAGCTACATTTTGAATCTGTCCATAAAGAAATTTTTAACTGTTTGTTGCAAAATTAATATTTTACACTTTAACAAGCTAATCCTTAAAAAAACCCACCAAAATATTATCCTTGTTGAAACCATAAAATAAACATGTTTTGCAATAAATTATTCTAAAATTATCAAGAAAGGAAATTAAACCAGAAACTGTTGCAAAGAAACTATTTGGGAAAAAGATGTCAATACCTTGAAAAGAGGAGAATACCTTAATTAGAAAGCAAGTGAACATTGTGAAACATGGCCATGATGATTTCTTTCTTCCCCTCACTCAGAATTATCACATATTTTTTCACCAACTAACTGAGGTTTAGAAACTGTAGAAACTGGCACAGAAATACAACAGTAAAACTTGAATATAGATCAAGTCAGACACTTTTGTCTGAAGAACCTGGAGGCAACAGTGAACTCTGCAGAGATCAATAAAGCCACATCCCTTTTCTTTCTCTTTGACAACAACTGCAAAAACATTGATTTTTGCAACAACAGACTGGAGATGGTCCATTGCCAGAATGTTAGATTTCAAATATATTTTCTCGAAGCCACCTTTTTCGTTACCTCCCAAACAAAAATTTAAATTGTATTTCTACAAAGCTGGTGGAGATATAAAGTTTGGGGACCATGTCTTACTAAATAGCAGGACAAACAAAAGTAGAACTGTAGTCTAGAAAATAAATGAAGTTTAGTTTTGGAAAGACTGATTTGAACTAAGATTCTATTGACTTTTTGGAAAATGTAAAATCTCAGAGTCTCTCAACTCCTCCTTTGAGGAGAAAAAAAGTAAATTCACCTTCCATTTTATGTTGCCTGAGGTTTTGTTGAGCATTCTCATGGAAGTCGTTGGTGAGTTGCTGGGTTTTGGTTGGTTTTAATAAATTAATAAATTTTAATAAATTTTATGAAATTATCATTGGCATCTGAGACCACAGGGTGCATTTTGATAGATGTCTGGATGGGAAGAATTTCTTTCTGGTAGAAATTTTGATTTGTTATGTGAATGCTAAGGGTTCAAGACAAGGTTGAAAGACATCACAAGCTTTTTTTTTCCAGAAGAAAAAGTGAAAAGATAATATAAAAGTCCTTCCCTCCTCTTATTCCTCCAGAACAGAACTTAATGTATTGTTAGGCTATAGGGTTTCCCTAAATCCGTAAGAAAGTCAGAAAAGTTAAAGGACATAGTTTATGTATTGTTAGCAAATAATACGAAGTGAAGCAAATTTGTACCATAGTTCATAAAGAAATCCTCGTTGATCGACATAAAATAGGGTTAATATAGTAATAAACTATGTCTTATGTTTCTCATAACTGCTAGTGAAAACACTTCCAAATTGAAGTAGAATGCATCATGTAGAAAATTAAATGTCCAAATGACTATAAATCTTAAAACCAATTCTTTACTAAAAAACAACAACCATATGCAAACCATGATGATCCAGAAAACAATACCGTGTAAGACACAAATAATTATAATAAAAAGAACATATTGCAACTATGAAGTATAACAAGGCAATAAACTGGGAATACAAGACTATTTAGCAGCATTAAAACTATGAAGACAGGTATTAGAAACTGGCAGTTAAAAAATAACCTCAATTAAAATAAGGTAAGGAATATATAAAATTGAAATATACTTGAAACAACCCAAAACTAATTTAAGTTTAACTGGAGTTCACATCTGTGTAAAATACAGAATAACCTTGCAAGAGATATTTACTTTCAGGTTCATAAACTTTGGATGAAATTTTTCTTTTCCCTCTGTAATGCCTTTAGAGATCCAAGTATCAGGTACTTTCAAAAGTGTATCCTGGAAGAGGAGAGTCTATTTCCTAATAATTCCTTATGTAATTCCATCAGATGTTTTCAAATAAAAATGCAGATACTATTAGATGAAAAACTGTGTTTGTAGGACGTCACCTGTTTTTCTCCAAAAAATCCCCTTTTGAAATGGAAACAAAAATATTAGAAGTTCCCAGCATTGCTGTGAAAAGACATGCAAACCTGCCAGTACTGTCAGGTCACAAAGCAGGACATATTAGACTGCCTGTTATTCAACTGCAGAGCTGTCTTGAGTTTATTTGGCATTTGCTGATTCCAGCAGTAGCTGCTCTGTGTCTGGGAATCTGCTAAATCCCTGCCCAAACAGCAGGACTGGTAAGTCTATACACGTAATCTAGTCTTATTGCTTTACTGTCTACTAAATATGAAATTTTTTTGCTGGAATAACTTACTTAGGATATTACCAAGTTACTGCTTAAATAATATGAAAAAGCCCTCTAGAACATCAGAAACTGACTTAACTTTTCTCTGCATCAGGTTTAGGATAGCTTTCTGAAGTTTAAAATATTTTATCATAACAGGAAGAGCTTTGTCCCTGTACAAAAGCTTGTGACTTTAAATTATTTTGAAAACAAAGTTAGCCACAGTCTTTAAGAACTCATGAAGAGGCCACTTCATCTGCACAGTTAGCAACATCTTTGCTTTGTGCACTGAAAGCAAAGATAAAGAAAAAAGCTGCAAAGAACATAATGTCATTCAAATAAAGCAATTCCAACAGACCAGTTTAAAACTTCACACACTCACTGCTTTATTTCAAAAGATAAAAATATCTCTTTCTTAACTAGTAATTTCTTTTTTTAAACACTCTTTGGGAATCTCCCATCTATGCCAACCAATCAGCCAACATCACTGATCCCAGTGTGCCAGCAGCACATTCAGCACCGCTCATGGTCCCAGGGCATCTTCGACGTCATCGCAACAGGACTGCAGTGCTGACCTGAGGAAGAACTTGAGGCGTGCTATGAGAAATTTTTTAGATTAATACACACAACTGGAAACTGTGCTGTTTACAGATATTTTGGGGGGAAAAAAAAGGAAACAGTCTGAGGTCAATGTCAGAAGTGATTTTGTTTTGTTTTGTTTTGAAAGCATCTATTTTCAGATGCTTTCCCTTTTACAACACTGATAAAAAAACCATAAACTATCACTTTGGGGTGAAAAGTTAAGCCTCCCCAGTGGCATTGTTAAGCTCACCCAGTACTCTCAGATTACTTCTTGGGGGTGGGTGTTTAATCTTCTCATCAGGACGAGAATCTGAGACCATCCCTTTCCTGTGGCAAACTCCACAGGAACAAATGGTTCTGTGGTAGCTACTATAACATGACATGTCCTGAAATAACAAAACTGCTTTATTTGGTGGAAAGATAGATCTCTTGATGCTCCCATATCTACCAAGACACAATAAAGTTTCAAGCAATGATGTCCATTTTTGTTACAGTACAGAAGGGATACTTTCCAGATACAATCACCCACTTCACTTTGGAATAGAGCTGTTTCAGGGTTAGTTTTACCAAAAGTAAAGTTGCTACATTGGTAGGAGATTCAAATTTGTATATTCCCAGTCCCCTGCAGAATCTGCTGCACAGATAGAACAAGATAGTGGATGAAGGGAAATCTATGGCAATACAGCTGATCAAATGATTGTCTATTTAGAATGGAAAAAGGCAACTCCACCATACGTATGGAATAAAGACCCATAGACCCCACATCCTCTGAGAAATGTCCAAACAATGTCCAAACTGTAACTATAACTGTAACTATTTTTATGCTGTTAACTTAACTACACCATGAAACAAAGGGAAGCAATGCAGAAAGAGACCTTAATTTTCCCCCAAACTGCTAAAGAAAACCCCAACATGTAACAGAGTGAGATTAACAGATGAATACATACCCATGTATAAGACCTCATGACTTAAGCATTAAGTGTTCAATACAGCTGTGGCACTATACAACACCCACAAGCACAATTCTGAAGTAATCCCTGTAGGGCAAGAGAACACAACTGCCTTTGTCAAAACATAATGAATTTGGTTTGATATATGATGCTAAAACTCAGGATGGAGTCTAATTTTGAACAAGGGGAGCAAGAGCAGGGGACTAGATGCCTTTGAGCTGCTGAATGAAGATTGACACCTTGTGCAGGGAGCAGAATACCGAACTCTGCTTACTTTAAGTCCTGTCCTGTTCTGTGCCTGGACAATTGGCCACTTCCTGTATTTCTCTTAAATAATTCTTGAGACTTTTAAAGTCTCATCAAAAACCTTGAGAATGTTTTTCAGGTGTGGGAACATGATCCTGTCCATATTGTGGCCAAGAGCAAGGCTAGAAAGAATTTAACAGGTGAGTGGAGCTACTGCACTCTGTTTGCCAAATTCTCCATGCCCTCAAACGCTCACTAAGAAGTTTAGTTCCCCTGTGAGCTGGAAATTAAGTTTGAAGGTCAATGTCTTTGTTCATACTTTTGATCACAGCTCAGGAGTCCAGTAGGATTCTAGCAGCTGTGCAAGGTCAGGATGCAACCTTCCTGAGTCCTTCCTGTGACACACACCACAATAGGCTGCAGCAGATTAGCAAGAAAAAAAGCCTTTATTTAATTAGAAGACATCCAAGTTTTCTTGCATTTTTATATTCTTTTGTCCTTTTTCAATAAAAATGCTGATACTACCTATGTTTTTAATGTTTTTGTTTTACTAGTTGTAGATTTTTTAAAAATAAATGGTTCTTTTTGCCAAGAAAGGTACACTGCATGCTCACTTAAACAATTCCACCAATTTACACATTTATTCTAAGCCTTAATTCTTAAATGTTATGGCAGAATAGTAAATTGTTTTCCAATTTACTACAGGGGACTAATTTATTTGTCCTTAATTTATATCTGTTTTCTTTATGATGCAAATTAGAATCTTATTAAACTGCAGAAAAAATGAAGCTTCAGAAACCAGTTTTAGTCAGTGAGCCAGTTAATCACACTCACTTATAACAGAGAGGCTGCATTTAACAGAATTTATTAAAACTGATCATACACATAACGTTAACTGTTTTCCTCCCAAACACCTGTAGTTAACACACTGAACCAACAGTTTTTAATCACTGTGTCCACAATCTTATAGTCATGAGATTTGAGTTTTCACTCTCTTCTTTTAAAAGAATACACTGAAAATGAAACAAGCTTTTAGGATTGTTGTCTTTCTTTTGTTTGTTTTTCTGTTAACTTCCTAAAAGTTTATCAACTTTGAATGAAACAGTAATTGAATTGAAGCAAACTGCAACGAGAAAATAATTTTATTTTATTTGCCTGGGATGTCCCAAGAAGACCAGTCACTTCAAAAAGACTCTGGGTCCAGGTGCTCAGCCAATGTTGTCTTCCAGGTTAAAAGTTTGGCTTTGCACAGGAGAAAGTAAGACTTTCTTAGATGAAATGTATGCATATAGGGCTCTTCACCACTGTTTTTGAAACTTCCCAAATATTTCACATACACAAGTGTAGACGAAGCAATGACTAATCATACTGGCATTACAATTATTTTGCTTGTGGCAAAAATAGGTCTTTCACTGCTTGATACTTCCCTACATTTATTTGAATAAATAAGGGAAAATACATTTGATCTATTTAAAAAATAATTTTATATTATACATTTTCATTAAATGCAAGTTCTGATTTCTCGTTTCTTGCATTTGATAATGCTAGTTTAAGTAAAATATCAGATTAGACAACACATATGGGATTATTTCTCAAATGAAAGTGTTATAGGACCAAAATCTTGGAATGAAATGGTATTTACTAGTGCAATTCACAACTTTCACAGTTCAGAAACTTTAACCAAAACTTGAGGATTTATGTAAGTAAATGAAAAGCTAGAGAGAATTTGTACTTCTCTATCTACCAGAGATAAATGAAGTTATTAACCTATAATACCTAAAGAGATTGCCATGAGTTATTTATCAGTACAGCAGATTTTTCGGTATGCAGCTGTCTCATGACCATTGAGTAGCCTCAGTTCCTCATGCTCAATTATTTCATCTTACACTTTATTCCCAATCCTCCAGCCCTCTTCCTCTATCTCAGCAACCTATGGCGATACCACCAGATTTTTTCTTACCTGGTCATTACCAAAAATAAAACAACAGACTGAGCTCAAACTGCCCCACGGGATCTTCTAACTGGTGACTTCTCTCTAACCGGACAGTCCCTCCCATAAACAAAACTCACTGCCCTTTTCCCGTGAGCTAGCTCCTCTGACAGACGGGGTTTCTCATACTAAGCCCCATCTAAACTACATTACAATGATTCATGTAGAGTGTTATAAAAGCCTGGTTGAAATAGAAATAGGTTTGATCCCCTGTATTTCCTTGCCTACAGAATAAGTTATCAAAAAAGATATCAGGTAACCGGTAGTAACTGTTTTTGAGAAACTCTTGCATTTTAACTCAAAAAATTTGGCCATCAGTAATTCCCCTTGCTGGTCCTCTCTTTGTGCTTCCTCCTCCTGGCCCCCTCCCTCCACGGTTCAAACTGACATTAAGACACACCAAATCTAGTGGATGCAAATACCAAACCTTGAGTGACAGATACCACTTGTAATGGAACACCTGCTGCCGTATCTACTACAGCAAGGTCACTCATTTTTCTCAGTTAAAGGACAACAAATGCTATGATTTGATCAGATACCGAGGAAACTGGTTCACCAAATGGGCATTCTGGTATTTCTAACCATCTTAGATACCTATCTAAAATTCTGCTTTGACAGCTTTCTGACAGACCTTAAAAAATGAAGAGTTTTGTTTGTTTCATGCTCCTCAATTTCCAGACAATCCAAATTAAACACAGAGAGAACGTGCTACCTTCTGCATGCCTACATGTGAAGATAGACGTGAGCAAAGATGCGGGAAAATTAATCCCAGCAGTGAATATGGATTTTTCCCAAGTAGAAAGGAATTCACTGCTTTGAATAAATGAATGAAATTAAATAAAAATAAAAACTAACCCTCCTGGCCAAAATAAATCATTTTATGAAACAAACAGATGGAATTGTAAGGAGGAAACAAAACTCTCCTTTTAAGTCTTAAAACCAAAATTGCTTCTGTTGTCTTTGATCTGATTTAAGTTGTATTAAAGGTCAATGAACATTGGAACAAATATTGCTAAATAGTGTACTCAATGGATAAAAAGAAAGAGGAAGGTTTGGCTTTATTGTCCATAACACATCACACAATGAGCTCACCAGAGTTACCAGCTGGGGCCTTGCAAACCACATTGACCAAATAAGGCAAAAGGCTTCGTGCCTGGAATCCTTTCCCAGTTACCTCACTCGACTTCTGCTCGCCTTGCTACAATAATTGGAGAGGTCATTTTTTTAAACTCAGATGGAGTAAATCAACAGGCTGTCCAATGCAAAGCTGGGTTTGTGTAGTCTCTGGAGAGAACTCAGCTTTATTTAAACTGAGTGTGTACAGAAAAGGAATAACGGAAATATGTGCAATAAAAACAGAAGAGCAAGGAGTATAAATCAAGAAGAGCAAGTGATGTAGATTTGTATATTGCTGGTTAGATACAAACACTAATGTTTTATGGGGAATGTTTCTCAAATTTGTTGGGTACCCTCAGGTTTTTGAAGTGCATGTGAAGAATTGGTCTTTAATGTTATTCTTGTGATGTTCCAAAAACACTTGAACTTTGTACTCTGAGTTTATACTGTCCTTGCATTTAAAATATAGCTTTGTAACATTAACAGGATATATTTTATCCTCCATATTCTTTTTGATTTCTGTGACCATATTTTTGCCTAACCTCATTATAGTTTTGAAAAAAATATTCTCATTCGCTATATTAAAACATCTATAGGATATTCATCATGGTAGCAAAAAATCTTGTGAACTTATTTATTACTAAAATAAAATGGTGATTCTCATATATATAGCTTTTCCCCTTTTTTCCCTTGGGAGGGTGGGGTTTGCTTGTATTTATCTGCAACTGAATTTTATCTGGTGTTTTATAAAAGAAAGGAAAAAATCCCAGAAATCACTTTTAAGTACTCTCTCACATAATTTTCACCCCCAGCAAAATCTGACAGTAGTACCTAATATAATTTCCTGTTTTGTATATTGGTAACACAACTATCTAATAATATTTTTCTTCCACAAAATTTGGAAACACAGCTTAACAGGGTACTAAAATTTATAATGTCAAAGTCCGATTAGAAGACAGAGTCCAACACCCAACTCCTTGGATCCAGCTGCTTGGATCTCTAGTTACTGCTAACATTGCCAATGCTAAAGGCATACCAGTCTCCTGCTTCTATACCGAATCTCTTTAAATGTTTGTCCATAAGATATTATGATGCAAATTAATTGCGAAAGTTACAGCTCTAGAAATGTGACATTACTATCAGCTATCCTGTGGAGTTTGCACCACCCACAGAATCATAAAATCACAGAATATGCGAAGTTGGAAGGGACCCAAAAGGATCAAGTCCAACTCCTGGCCCTGCGCAAGACCATCCTCAAGAGTCACACCATGTGCCCAAGAGCATTGTCCAATGCTTCTTGAACTCTGTCAGGCTGGTGCTGTGACCACTGCCCTGGGCCAGTTTCCTGTGCCTGATGCCCCCCAGGACAGGTTTGGCCCTCCTGGCTGCCAGGGCACTGCTGGCTCATGTTCAACTTGTCATCAACCAGGACCCCCAGGCCCCTCTCTGGAACACTGCTCTGCAGCATCTCATTCCACAGTCTGTCCATACATCCAGGGTTGTCCCATCCCAGGTGCAGAATCCAGCACTTTTCCTTGTTGAATTTCATCTGGTTGGTGACTGCACAGTCCTCTAATCTGTCAATCTCCGCAGGGCCTCCCTCTCTTTGAGGGAGTCAACTGCTGCTCCCAGTTCTGCATCATCTGCAGAATTGCTCAGTATCCCTTCCAGTCCTGTGTCCAAGTACTTTATAAAGATGTTGAAGAGTACAGAGCAGAGGATGGAACTCGGTGGAACCCCACTAGTGACAGGCCACCAGTATGATGCTACCCCACTCATTAAAACCCTTTGTGCCTGACCTGTGAGCTAATTCTCATCCACAGCATGATGTGTTTATTCAGCTGAATGCTGTACATTTTGTCCAGAAGGATCCTGTGGCAGCATGGAAAGATTACACCAGCTGGCTTCCCTTGATTAGCTAGGTAGGTTAGCTTGTCATTAAAGGAAATCAGGTTTGACAAGCAGGACTTTCCCCTCATGAAACCATGCTGGCTGTCACTAATGACTGCATTGTCTTTCAGGTGTTTTTCAATATCTCCCAGAATAATCTTCTCCATAACTGTACCAGACACTGAAGTCAGACTAACAGGCCTGTGTTTTCTAGGGTTCTCCTTCCTGAACTTCTTGAAAACTGGGACAACTTTCACCAGCTTCCAGTCAACTGGGACATCACTGGTTTCTCTTCCGGAAGCAACGTGTACACAGAAATGTTTTGGAGTTTTGGGCAGGAGAGGGATGACAGAGAAACAGAAGCAAGTTTGGATTTGATATGAATACCATTCTGCACACTGTTGTAGACTAACACTACAGGAAAAAAAACAGCTTGCACCTGCTGTGGACCGGGTGAGGTCCACTCAACTGATGTGTCTAGAAAACACCACAAATAAAAAGTGACATTCTCAGTCTTCTGTGAAACTTGCTGCTAAAGTCTAAACCACAAAAAATCATCTATATCTTCTCTTTGACTATCAGCACAGCTCATCCCAGAGGAGTTCAAAGAGCCAAATCTCTGTGCAAACCTTCATTAACTGCAGATAAATAACCAGCAAGCTCAACTCATTCTATATTTATAAGAGCTCATAAATGCTCAAGGGTTGATCCCAGTAGGATCAGTACAGAAGTAGGGGTAAGCAATCTGACCATATTTTCCACTTTACCAATAATGGGTTTCACAAAGCCCAAATTTCTACTCTACTTCATATGGGTCTCATTATTCCTAGATCATACATTGCTATTTTGTAATTACTAGAAAAACAATACTGAATGTAATTAAGCTCTGACTTGTTTGTGTTGATACCATTTAGTTAAAGGCCAACTGTAATTGCTTCCACTGATAAAAATCAATTCAAAGGCAAATGTATCACACTAGGCTATGACGGCTTTCTGAATCTCTCATTTCTGAGTTTGGCAGTTGAACTCCATGTGCAGTGCTAGAAAATATGTTTGTTTGACATTTTATAAAACAATGACCTGGGAGAGCTCTCTTTAGGGTATCCATGCGTCAAGCCAAGTATCCTGGACTCTCCAAAACACACAGCACTGCATAATAAAGTGCATTAGACATTGGAATAAGAGTTAGCTGAGCCAGGCTCCCTCCTGAATTCATTCTGTACAGTGTAGTATGACCACAGACAAGTCAAAACTACTCTAAGAGGAGCAGATGCCCATATTTTACATGGGAGAGAGATGGAAAAGAAACCAGCCATTGTGATATACCAAACAGAGAGGACTCAACCTGTCCTGTAGTGCCCTGCCTTTAATATTCTTGATGATACAAAAACCAAAGGAGTCATCTTCAATTAGATCATTATGCATGTGTTGACATCTACTGAGTGATGTATTTATTCAAAGGAAACCTGAGTGTTGTAGAGAGTTCTGCACAGAGTCCTGTGAACCACCTATGGATTGTATCTCTCAAGCAGCAAGACAGTCAGCAGTATGGTGGGTTGAGCTTTCAAATACGGTGCTCTGAAGAATTATATCCCTTAAACTATGAGAATATGAAATGAAACAGTACTACAAAGAACTGGATAACACTACTAAAACCTACTGAAAACTAAAAATAATTTTGTGCTGGGATTAAATTCTCATTCATGCAGCATGGTAAATAAACTTCCAGTCCTGCATCTCACAGCAGCATAGGGGTGGGACAAGAGAAGAATGTAGTTGTACACAAAAACATATCAAGTGAAAGGGTAAAGAACACCCACTTCAGAGAAATCTGACCTCAAGTTCGCAGTACACATTCTTCACAAACATCTACTTAGTTCCTGTGCGGAAGCAACCCCATCTGTTTGCTACACATTCACAATAGCAGTACAAGAAGTATAAACCTTTGGTGTCTCTTTCCAATAGCTCTGTTCTTCTTCTGAGTTTCTTTGAGTACAGCACAAGCACAACCTCACCTGCAATGTCAGAGAGCTTTTTTTTGTACTCATTTAACCTTGCAAATGGAACGTTTCCCAGAAATTTTTATGATCACTAATATAAGATGCAAAATGCTTCAGAACTAGTGTATTTATGCAGACAGAAGAACCATAACCTTTAACTGACTACCACAGCCTCCATGCATAGCCCAGAGACTGTAATGAAAGCAGACACTGACAGCCACTCAAAAGTTCAGGATCAGACTGAAAACAGCTCTTCTAGACTAACAGTTAATTCCAACATACTTTTCCCCAGTATATCTGATTTCCTGAGCTGACTAGTAAACTCTGGTATAGACAACCTGCATTGTCTCTCTCACACAGATATAACACTTAACACCAAAGAACAAGATAAAATTACCAACTGGAGCACTTCCACCATGGGAAAATCCCTGAAGAATATTAAGATGAATACTCTGGCAAAATGAACATGAACCATTGCACTGCATCAGCCATGTAAAAAGGAGAGGAAAAGCAGAGGCAGAGATCATGCTGAAATTGTCTTCTGTCTTTATACAATGTCTGCTTGAGGGACTCACAGCAGCTGTTTGAATCCTCCCTGTGGTTCTGGGTTAACCCAAGACACAGCATAATGTAAATGCAGACATCAGAAGATGAACACAATGCCAGATGGTAGGAATGTGCAACAGTAGCATGAGCTGTCTTCTATGCATATTATCAGTCTTTAAGCTCCATTTCTAAATTGTCTCCTCCTCTGAAGCAAAGAATTTAGTATCATTTACTAACATATTAATGAGGATGGCATCAAGTCTGTTTGAATACAAAATGCTTGTTTTCAGTCCAGCCTTCAAAACACACTGATAAACTCAAATAAACATGAAATGAAAAACAATCCCAGCCACTTACTTTTGCTGCTCCTATTTGCTCTTTTCGAAACTTCTCCAGCGGTGCTATTAGCACATCATTAGCATTCTGGATCTGCAATGTTAAACATAAAGGATATCTTCTTAATACAGAGTATTTGCAGAAAGTGGAGTCACTGTAACTCTGCCAATGTGCAAGACTGAAAAATGCATGTCCGAAACATTCTGGTAAGAGCAGAAGGCAAGTAATTATGTTTTCTTTACACAAAGCAGACAACACACATGTACACCAGTGTACTACAGAACATTTTTATGAATAACTAAAGCAATTTTAATGGAAGATGCAGTAATTTTCTCTCCAATATGCAGAAGGTTTTCTGGTACTTTACTTCAATCTCTTGCATCTTGCCTAAAACCAGAATAGAAAATGAAAACTTACAGGAATATATTTTGGCAGAACAAAGAAGACAAACACGTGAATACTGACAGCACTGACTAAAAAAGTCTGTGTTTATGGAATCTGAAACTTTGACAGCTGAATCTTTTCAACTATCCCTTTGGATTATAGACCTAGGTACACTGAGCAGAAGACAGTGAGGCAGAGAAGTCTAAAAAGATAAGTGGGGACTTAAAAGAAATAATCTAGATTGGGTTCCTTCACTTTTCTAGTTTTTAAACTAATTTGAGATGTCCTCCAGCTATTTTTATCCCTTTAACCTAAACCAGAGTTCTTAATGAAACACAGTTTTCCCTTCTGGCCTCTGTTTATTTAGTGTAAATCCAGTCCTGGGAACCACTCCCTGAAACCCATTCCCAGCAGCAATCACCCAAAGCAGTCTGTAGTCATTTAGGAATGGAAACACACAAGCAGGAGAATACAAATGGCAACCAAGCCATCATGCCACTCTCCAAGGAAAGGAAGCATAATTTCCCCATGTGCCTTTTAGGGACAGGAAGAATAACCCGTTAAATTGCCTTTGCTGATGAAAATCCAAGAAACTAAAACCTGTCAACATATCAGAAATAAAGTACAATAAAACACATTACAATATTCTATTATACTGACTACAGGCAAAACTCTGGGTTTTCTGCACAAATAGCTTTTTTTTCTCCTCACCAGTACAGTCTTTACCAACAGTCATAATTTGGGCTTTGGCAGGTTTAGTGGTCTGGGCAAAGCTAACATGTACCTAAGCCAAATGTGAATGAACACAGTTCTTGTGGTTCTTCTATAACAGTAATTGATAAGTTACATTGTCAGTTGAGCACAAAAACTTCCCAAAAGGTTGTAATAAAAACCATATAGAATAAACCCATTGGAATACAAACACACTTTCTTTCTTCCCAAACCTAGCATTACAATTCAAAAGACCACAGAATCACCACATCTCTTAGCAGGGCAAAGTTTTAGGAGAAGCTAAGACTCTCTTTGACAGCCTTATGAAGTGAAGTCCAAGACAGCAATGGCAACACTGGAATGCTCAGTGATACCATGATCACAGTGTGCTACATTTAAAAACAAAAATCAGGCACAGAGGATGAGGAAGAATGTTTTCATTACATTCAACATCTTCCATCAGTTCCACTGGACCAGACTACAATACTACCTTACTCTCCAAGTGGATGCTTCCCAATAATATATAGATTTTTTTAGCCATCATCCAGCAGTCTAACTGGGACTCAATGCCTTTTACAAGGCAAAGTGCATGCACTTAGCAAAAGATAATTTCAATCCCAAGGATCACTAAAGCAGATTAACAGCAGTGCAAAACTTAAATGACTTGCCTACTACCAAGCAAAATTTCAGTGCATATGCTTGGAAGCAGTAGCTGGAAGTTTTGATAGCTTACAGAGCATGTACATGGCTTTTAGCAACACACACAGAAACCACAAATCATTGCTGGAGTCACTGGTATGGAAATGTGGATGCAATTTTTTTTTTTTCATGTCCCAAACTAAGTTTTTCTCTGCCCTTTAGATTCATTGCTAAATATGTCACAGTTCAATTAAGGGAGACAGATATATATTATTAAGTAGTATTAAGTACTAAGTATTATTAAGTAGTTACTTCTGAGACCAGCAATCACTACTAGTCCTGTTGCTAGTCACTGCCAGTCAAACTAACCCCACATGGAGCTGAATGGCCCCTCCCTTGACTCAATGCTACCATGCTCATGCAGCCTACATGCCACACCAGGAGACCTCACTGCATATATCATCCTCTTGGTAGAATTGAAGTGACTGAAACACAACTCCTACCCATCTCACTCAAAGCTACTGCCAAGCAAATGAAGTGTCTTGGAAAAAGAGAATCCTGTTTCAAACACCATGGAAGAACATAGACACAGGAAGCATACAGAACTGAGAGGATTCGTCTGAGAAGTAAGTGGCTTTGCTGGACTGAACCACAATGTTGTACTCTCACAGTTACAGATGAAGTGGGAATGGACAGCAGGCATTGCCAGGCTTTCATCTAGACAAGGTCTGGGCCTGTGAATAGATCTGCTAAGCCACATCAACAGAACACACTGCAAGTTCATCCCTGGGCTGAAAGGTTCTACTGGCAAGAGCCCTGTTGTGACAATTCATCTCCCAGCAAAAGGGAGATCTAGGCAAGAAATAGGCTTTGGTTTTGGAGAGAGAGAATGTGGCAGCAAAGGACCTAAGAAAATCCCAGCAGATGCATTTTAACAGCCACCATTACAAGATGTAGAATGCTCCACAGTGTAAAGACTTCCATCAATTTCCACTAGGTTGGGCCCAGCTTTTGGAAACTGAAAATTATAGAGAAAGAAGAACTTTTGCCTTACATATTCACTTATTAATTTCCTTTCTTTGTCAATTACTATCACTGCAACTACCTCACAGTTTCTTTTTTAAGGGTTATAAATCTGCATACAGCCCTCCCCCCCCGCCCAACTCTTCTGCGTCCCCTTTAAAGTAGCAATCCAATACTCCCACAACCATTTCTATGGAAATCTGATTGCTTTTAGATAATCTGAAATTTTCACTGTGTGGTCCTAATAGAGTATCTTTTTTCCTGCCAAGATGATAATCCCTGTCCTACCCAGTTATTGTGCTAGGTTGAAACCAGGGACACTGGGAACAGGCAAACAATGTCAAAGACTGTAACCGTTTTTGAAAACAGCAACTTCAGAAATCTATATTGTGTCAAAAAAATGGATCTTACCCTTCCATGCTTATTCAGATTAGTCACATCTTTAGAGAAGTTACATTTTGTTGAACTAATAGTTATTGAATGTTACACAGTTCCAGTGCTCAGCATGGTTAATATGTGGCAGTCAATCAAATTACATGATTGTTTCTCTTGTTTGGCAAAAGCAATGGTCTTTCTCCAGAAAAAGAAAAGAAAAAGAATACCACAATTTAATTTACTGACAGTTCATCAGTATTTTTTTAATTCAGATGCTAGACAAGTATTAGCAGACACAATATAAGAACATTACTTTGACATTTGAGAAAGCTATATTAGATACAGTAATAAAGAAACAGATTTTTATAAACTATAAAGCTTGTTCAGATTTTTATCTTTGGTATGTATAATTCCACTTAGTTCTAGTTAATTCTACTTGTTGATAAAAGCACCATTGAAATAAGTACCACTAAAACCACCCAGAAGTTGTAAAATATATTTGAAAAAGAAGCATTTAAAAATTCAAAATACTTTTTCTAAGGCAATTTGACTACTTATGAGGTTGGTCATTGTTTGCATAACTACAACATTTCAATATACCCTGGCAGCCTTTGAGACAACATGGTGAAGCCACTTAAGCTGTCTTTTCTGATTCATGATCATCCACTTTTCAACCTACCCTCTTTCCCTCCAGGAGTTAGCTGTGAAATTGAATTTATGCACCAATACTGAGATTAAACTGTGGTTTTCCCAGATTGCAGATGTGGAGAGAAACTCCACATCTATACATTGAAGATATATTGGGATAGCAATTTTTTAAACTTTTCTTTTTTTAATAAAATTTTCAATCATTAGAATGAAGACCATTAAGAGACTCATAATTATTATACAGTGTTAGGGAAGAATAAATTTCTTGCAAACATATCTGAACATTTCCATTTCTAGATTTTCTTAAATTCAAGTCAACATTAATGTTTTGAATGAGTTTTCTAATTAGTTTTCTGATTTTTCTGAATTTAGGATAGTGAACGATATACAGCCTGTACATGCAGCATTCTTCTTTTTTACTCAAACTGAAAGAGGGTAGATAGATTTACATGGAAAGAGGGCAGGTTTAGATTAGATATTAGAAGGAAATCCTTTATTGGGAGGGTGTTGAGACTCTGGCACAGGCTGTCCAGAGAAGTTGTGGATGTCCCATCCCTGGAAGTGTTCAAGGCCAGGTTGGATGGGGCTTTGAGCAGCTTGGTCTAGTGGAAGGTGTCCCTGCCCATGGTAGAGAGTTGGAGTTGGATGATCTTTAAGGTCCCTTCCAACCCAAGGCAATTTGTAATTCTACTTTGGTAGAACCAGTGGATATAAACAGAAATTTACCTAAAAACATCTATGTAGTTGCTAATTAATTTTTAAATACTAACAGCACAGACACAGAAATTTTAAGCCCTGAATTGTTTTATAGGCTTTTATCTTCACCTTAGTGTCTACAGGGCTGAACTGTAGTAACAAGGACAGTCAATACCTTTTGAGCTTTGTATGTTCATTTGTAGGGATAAGGACTAGGTAAGTCACAGAAAGGACTGAGTTAACAGATTTACCAATTGCCAGAAGAAGACAGCAACAATTTAAGTGAGGAACATTTGCAATAACAGAATTATATTAAATTTATCTGAATGACAGCAAAACAATTTAACTATGAAAAACTTTTGTGTTTATATAGTGTATCTTGGAAAAACATTTTTTTGTTCCAAAATCTGCTATGACTACTTTTCATGGCAACACAGAATGACCACACTAGAACATGGTAAATAGAACTCATTTCCCTGAAATACTGAATGGCTCGCAAATTCTGAATGCTGACAAATATTAACTTTTTTCATGTCAGTATAAGAATTTTAGAAAACACAAATTGAATTCATTCAAGGGGGGGGCAACAAATCTCATAGGTAATATATGCATAGTAATGCATTTCTAATTTAGAAAAATATTTCTCTGCTAGACAAAAAGACATAATTTAAATTTAAATCTTTCCTCCAATTCCTAACAATTCCTAACACCTGATCAAAATACCTCTTCTTTCAGTCTGAGGCCTGTATCAGCAGCTCCGAATCAATATAACTTCAAATACAACAGATGAGACCAAATACAGACAACCAGGCTTTTGTATAACTTATGTATCAAATTGAATGCTATAAAGAATGTAAACATGCCAAGATAAAACACTGGTCATGTATTTAAGAGCACAGTTTCTGTTTTAGAAGTTAAAAAGTGTAAATATTATACAAAGTTAATATTGTGAATTTCAATGCCTGTAACTACTTGACCTTAGCAAGACAAATATTTTGACAGCTTTGTACAGAAAACACTACACAGACAAATCACATACTTAAAAACAAAAAATATACTTGAAGTTTATCTTAATACCTCTCACCTTTGCAAAAAAAAAAAAAAAAAGATGACATCAAACAATATCTAAGCTTATGTTAATTTCCTAAAAATATCACTACCACTGCCACTTATTTAAAGTAAAGCTGATGTTAAAGGAGATTGAGAAGACTATGAAGTTTTAACTACAGACAATTAATAACATAGGCTGGACACTTCCATGTACAGTATGTAATGCAACATTCAGCTTCTCACCAAAACCTAAAGCTGTATCAAGTGGTATTAATACATTCCCACAAGGGGATGCTTATAAATCACATACTAGTCAAGGCTGGAAGTAGTTATACATATGAATGAAAGAATGGTTTGGTTTGGAAGGCACCTTAAAGATCATCAGGTTCCACCCCCTGTCATGGGCAGCAATGCTTTCCACTAGATCAGTTTTTTTCTCAATGTTTTCAAGTGAACTTCAATTTTCTATATTGCATAGTTTATGTTTAAAAATACATTACTGTAATGTTAAACCTGAAGTGATTGTTTGTTAATATAATAAAAAATTACCATGAGAATATGCACAAAAGCTACCTTGAGCACAGAAAGGCCTGTGCCTTATGGACTCCTTATGGAGTCCTCACAAAACATTAGAGGAAGAACAGGACTCATCTGAAGAACAACTAAAGAATTTCAGATGTTAGGTGTCCTCAGGAGCTTTTTCCTTTTGACTGATTACAGACCAAGCAGAAGAAAAAGCAGCCAACCTTCAAAAAAATCAGTCTTTATGAAGAATCTGACTCAGATCTACCATCTGCTTTTTAAACATAACATTGATATTCTAAAAAGTACACATTGATATGTGGTGTAAATATAAATAGAAAATATATGTAGATATAATATTTTAAAATTAACATTGCAAACATAATTTCAGATCACTGATATTCTGAGTTGGAAAGGACCCACAAGGATCATCAAGCCCAAATCTTAAGAGAATGGTCCATCCAGGGACTGAACCCACAACCTTGGTGGTATCAGCACCAAGCTCTGACCAACTGAGCCAATCTCCAGGGTCTTGTGTATCTTGACTTTGCAATTACTCAGTAGAGGTCTTGGTAAATGAAGAATTCCTCATACATTTTTCTATCAGAACATCTAATTACGGGTGAGCGGACAAACTAGATTTGAAAGTACTAGTGAGTACTGTGACTATCTTTGTGATCATTAACCAGATGCAACTTTGTCTTGTAAGTTGGGGAGAATATCAAATACCAGGAGGTCCTCTCAGGCTCTCTCTCTGTCCCATTTGGTAGTTTCCTCTGTTCCTCCCAAGTATCAGCCAAGGAAGAAAACAGTTACAGTTTGTAAGCAATGTATTTTGGGAGCTCATTGGGAGGAATGAGTGAGTCAACATCATTTTAGAAATATTCCCTTGTACTATCTTCTTTTTTCTTTGCTATTTTTCAACTACCCACTATCCTACTAAGGACAGTATGTAATTAAAAAGAATTAAGTTTAAAATGCTTTCATTACATCAGCACATGAATGAAGTGTTTATATAAGCCACACCCCAGCAGTCTCAAAGTTGAGGCATATGCTTTCTGGGCTGTTTCCACATGTTCCTAAACAGGGTTATGATGACCTCTGCTAACTTAGATGAGGGTACAACATAGCAAGTACCTACCAAATACAGCTCAATAACCCTCAGGCATCTTACCTTTTTTGCAGTAGCTCAACCTTTAAGCAAAAGACAATATCTATGGTACTTTAGCACTCAGAGATCCCAAGGTCCAGTACAACCTTTCATTAAAACAGTAACTTGATTCTCTTGAAAGGAGGCACCAATATTCTTCATGTCTGCAATGGCTGTGAAGCAGAAGTTCCCTTCTTCCTCCCAGGAAGCTAAGCCTTATGAATGACCCTGAAAGCCTGGGTCTTTAAGATCATGCTATACTAACAGTGGTTAACTTGCTTTAGGGCCAAGGAACAACAGAGAAGTATTAACTCTAAGGCTTGGCATTAAGAAAATAGAGAAAGAGAAAATGTATTTTTGAGTTTAAGTAACAGCTATCACACAAAATCTGGAACTTCAGGTGTCCCCTAATAAATCAGTTCATGCTCCCCCAACAGCATGATCTGACAAAAGACATTATCATCTCAGTAACAACACCAACACAAAGAGGCTCGAGGATTTACCAGGCAATTAACTCAGTCACTCAACATCAGATATCCACAGTCTCTGTGGATACAGACACATAAGCTTCCCTTCCCAAACTATGGGGAGAAATAAGCACAGGATGCCTGTGATCCATTCAGACAAGATATATCACATAATGACATTGTGAGGTTGTCTGCAATCAAACTCAAGTTTGCTAACCTGCTTACGTAAAGGTAATTCTGTGTAGATGTATAAAGGCTTAATACAACAGTATTTAGATGTTTCCAAAAGAAAGCAAATGAATGTCTGGGCCACTGGGCTTGAAGTCTGCTTTCCCTCAGAGATATTGCAAACCCATTTAAAGTTTTTCTGTGATAAGCCAAAGAAATCTGTGACTGGGCAAGATTTGCTTTTCATTCAGCAGAAGCAGCTGGATTCAACAGAGACAGCAAAAACATTATAGACATTACAGGATTCAGTAGAGATTACTGTCACATTAACTTCACAGTCTAAAGTTACACTTACAAAGTTATATGGCACTTCTAATGTAACTAAACACATGAACTACAAGTGTAGCCACACTCCCAAAGAGAAGAAGAATAAATTAAGAAAGCACTGCAACCAATGAAATAGTGTAAAAAATTACTTGCTTCAGAGTTAAAAGAAAAAATAGTCAAATTTTAACTCCATCATCACGCTAAATAGGGATCACATGAGTTAGATTTTATTATATTAGGTCATACAAAATATGGTTTCGTCTAATCCCAACATGAAGTAATATTTTTATGCCTCCTGATTTCTTTTTATTGAATTAATTACTTGCATAGTTATTACACTTATCACCAACTAATTACATGTGCAGTGCTGGAACAGGTATGTAATCAAAACTTCACACCTGATCTAGGCTATTTTTTTTCTGTCAAAATCCAAGTTGGTCATTGCATATCATTTCTCTTTGAGAGGGGACGTCATTCAGCCTCAGAAATAACCATTCTGCTCTCCATCCCCTGGCAGCGTGCTGCCTCCACTACTCACACTTTCTGTCATTCATGGGTATTAAGATGACAGATTCACCTGTCTGGAATTGACTCTGGAATGTGGCAGCTAACTGGTGTCTGACCAAGACAGCGCTCACACAAGGAGCTCACTGAAGCTGAGCATGGAAACCAACAGAAAAAACTGGATCATCAAAAACCAAAAGTTCCTACCATCTGACTCTAGTCACTCAGTGCTGCTCCAGTACCATCTTATGCTACCCACTGGCAGTATCTTATAGAAGCACACCATAAATTCCCAAGGGAACAAACATTTAACAGAACTATACAAGATGCAGCATGTCTTACAAATGACTTCAAGCATCTTACAATTATTTTTTCTTAGTGGTTTGTTCATCTCTTCATGAACGGCAACCATAAGAAAGAATTCTCAATGACTGAAGACTGGACTCTGTAGATATTGCTCAGTGAGCAACAAGACATGTAAGGAAGGGCAAAAACGAACTTACTTGCACCATGAATTTGCAGCAGCAAGTTTCATCTCAATAGTTCTTGTTTTGCATAATAAGGTTATCTATGACTGAACTTACCATTGCAGGCAAAAGAAAGTAAAGGTTGCAACAAGATTTCCATACATTAAAAGTTTTTAAAGATACAAAAATGGTGTTTGGCATGTTTAGATAAAGTATGTTATCAACACATTCATTTAATACTTCTTTTTAATGCTACTTCCTTTTAATTATCTTGTTCATGTAATGTGATGTTGGGGTTCAGATCAAAAATGTTGGTGTGTTCCTGGTTGCTCTGGCCCTGTTGGTCTCAGTTCAAAATAAGTTGCAAGTTGTTATGTGTCAATCATCTATTCCCTCCTCTTGCCTCCTCTCAAAGTTGCAGAGTCATGCTGAATTGCCTGTTTTCCAAGTTGCCAATCACCCAGCTTCCTCCCACTTTTCTAGAAAACTCTGTTACCTTATTCCCCGGATTGGTCAACAACTGGTTTCCCCCTCCCCTATTCCCTCCTAATGGTCCCTTGTTCTGCCCCTCAAACCCTGAGAGCCCTTCCCCTTCTCCCTGATTCGTTGTACCTTTGTTCCCTCCCATGGTTACTCCCTCGTTTATAAGATGTTGCACTGAGAGGCTCTCGGCTCTCTTTCTCTGGCTTCCCTTTGAGTTTATTTCCTTTGTGCTGTGTGGAATAAACTTGGAACTTGCCCAGACAGAGAGTCCTCCCTTCTGTCCGCTGCTGTGCCTTGACTGCCTCGAACATTGTGGGATCTGCCCAGGCCAAGAACCCAGGGTGGATTGCTGCGTCCCCTGACGACGTCGGGAGATACAGCAGTTCCTTCCTGCTGCTGAGACCTACAGCCGGGTGCCCTGCTCTGGGAGCAGGGGGAGGAACAGCGGCAATGTATTCATTGTCTGTGATTTCTCTGGAGGGAAAAGCTAAATATTCATTCCATCTGTTTTAAATTCCCCATTTGAGAATTTGGAGTAAGCATAATGCATCTTTCCAGCCTTATGAAGAGAAAATATCATTATATTTAAACTCCCAGAACTGTTGTTATTTTACAGCAGTTAAGTTTTAATGTTTGTATGCTAATCTGTTTTGGTCATACACACAAGATTCTTGGGCATTGCTGGACCAAAAATACTTCAAACATGACTTTAAACAGCACCAAGAAGAAGCTACTCAATTCCTACCATTTGTATGTGGACAGATATTGCATTTATAATCATCCTCCACTAAATGGTTTGGTTTGGCAAACCAAATTTACTTTACATTTTAAAAGCTGATGCTCAAATTTTCCTGCTGAGTTAAGAAAGTGCAGTAGACCTATATTATCAATCACTCCAAGTAGGAGTAAAGTTAGAGGCTACAAATTCGTCACATGCCCTCTCCCTGATTTGCCTCTGATAACAGAGGCAGCCTCATTGCAGAGGCAATGAGACATCTAATATATTTTATGGACAGCCTTAAAAATTATTTACAGCATATAGTACAATGTCAACTGCCTACAGAAAGCAGATCTGTTTGAGGAGGAATATTAGATGCCTTTCAAGCATTGGGAAGTGCTGAAGTGAAATTGCTACGAATACCTTTATGTTAATTCTGGTTTACATCTTCAAGATGCACAAAACAAAGGCTTAAGAAAACATGGACTACTGAAAACAGTCATGTTCCACATATATGCTCCATGTAAAAACTCAGATATTCTCTTTTCTCATAACTCTTTATTTTACTTCAAATCCCAAAAGACTGCTATATTTAATTTTCTTTAGGTAGGTGAATGAAGAAACAAGTTAAATACCTGAATTATTTGACCCAAATAAGACCAAATTGGATCTTTTCCTGCTACCATTGTATTTAACAGACTCTTATAAACTTAGATTACAATAGGAAAACCATGTGATGGTAACCTTCAAAAATGTCTTTAAATTTTTACCAGACACTTAAAATTTATTCATTTTTTAAATAAAATAATCATATCAAAATTTTACATTTATAGCATCTTTTAAAATCAAAGATTAAATAAAAAATTGCATAAATACTTTTAGATGCTATCATCCACAAATAATACCAATGTAAATGCAAACAGCCTTCTGGAAAAGCAACACAAAGTTTTCAGAAGACAAAAATGGAAATGGACAAATGAATAACAGCAGCTGATAAGAGAAATAAAAAGGAGAGTATGCTAGTATTTCATAATAATCTCAAAAAATTGAATGCCAGAGGTCAGTATCAAGACAAAAAAATCCAGCAGAATTATTAAAGGGCTTGTCTAGTTTTATGATCATTAACAAACACACACTAGTTGCATGTGTTAAATTGAAGGAAATCAGATCTTAGATTTTAAAGCATTCAGAGCAAGCACGTAAGTTGTCATCTCCCACTCACAGCACACAAAATGGCAAAGGAGTCCTGTGTTTGTTGGAACATTGGATAGTCCCCAGAAGAAACATCTGTGTACAAAAGGGGCCCAAACAAACTCAGAAAAGTTATTCTTTATAATGTAGTTGAAGTGGAAAGGGTAAAAATTCAAACATTAAAATCATACAAAAATTATTGATTTTAAATTTTAACTTCTGTCCTTCCCTTTGCTAGCCGGAATAAAATAACAGAAGTAATTCCACAGCTCTTCTCGTGTGTCAAGACTCTATTCCAAATGTCAAACTCTGTATCAAGTATTACAAGTACTGAATAAAGATGTAAATACTGGCATGTTGTAAATTAGGCTTCATGGGGAAATTAAGATGCAAAGAACGATACCAAGGGAATTGTCCAGACATGGATTTAACAATACTGCTCCTGCCCTCCCACAGTAACTTTTAACAAAATTGACTTCATTCCTCTCACAATGTACCTTGCCAAGAAATGGATTTGAACAAAGGGCCCTCATTAGCAGTAAAAGTTTTGAGGGAAATGCTGCTTGAAATTTGCTTTGCTGAAGTGCATGCAAGGAAAAGTACTTTGCTAGCAGTGTCTGCACAAGCCAGTCCCATCCTGCTGGTCCTACTGTGTCAGCTGCTGCTCCCGAGTACTTCAACAGCAACAGAGGAATAAACTTTTAACATCCATGCATGTATCATCCTGATAGTGAAGCTTAGGATGTCCTTTTCTACCAACTGTGGAGCTCACAGTGACTATTCAGACCTTCTCAACTCCTACCAAGGCTCTGCAATGTGCTCTGGGAGATAGTATGTGAAAGCTGACAGAATTATGCAAGGAGTATTAATGCTCAAATCCTGTTTACACTGTTAGCTTCTGAGCAAAATTTAAGGTGCTGGTGATTCTTAAACGCCGTGGTTATGTGCAGGAAAGCATCAGAATTATTCAGCATTGCTCAGAAAACTCTGCAGGTATCGAGAGGATTACTACCTTAGTGACAGCATAAAATATTTAAGTTTTACTACTGATAGCACCACTGAACCAATCTGAAAACAAAGAATGTCCTATCTCAAGCAACTTATGGATCAACAGAGTTGTAAACTAAATTCCTGTAACATTACCTTTATTAAGCAATCTTTAATTCATGTTTTCAGGCCACAGTTGCACATCTAAAATAGGGTACCTTGATAAATTTTAAGAAATTTTCATTATAGCACAGTTCTAAACACTGAGTTTTGAACAAACATGACAAGCTACAGTCCTAGGTCCATGATTTAGTAATCTTTAACAGCTGGAAGGTTCATACAGCATGGGCTACCCTTCTTGTAAATAACACAGCTCCCGCTGTATGCTAAAGGCAAAAAGCAGAATTCAAGATTCCTAGCATTCAAAACTAATACCAAAACTGGGACACCTGGATTCATTATGAAAATAGCAAATGTGCCTGAGCAGTGCCTACTGAAGGACTTGCCATCACTCCTTCAGCTCAGCTACAAAGAGTCAGTGTCAAAAACTGACAAGGGCAAGGGCAAACTTGAAGGGCAAGATGTTTAAATTTGATCTGTTGGGAGGAGGGACCCCAATACTGTTACATTTAATACACAGAAGTAAGAGATCACTTGAAAACAGAAAAAACTTGGCCAACCTGAAGGTAAAATACATTTACAATGAGACTCTAAGATGTTTTGATCCACTAGTAAACTCCCACATTAATATATTTTGAAAAATTCCTGTTCTAGGTATTGACAATAAATGTCCTAATACAATGTCATAAGAAGTGCCTCATCTTCAGTGTGTTCAGAAATTAGAAGCCAAAAGGCATCAACTGGTTCTTCTTCACTCATTTCCTTGATGTGTGGGTTTGAGTAGACTGACTTACTCTAATGCAATGTTAGCCATTACCAAACACATTTTCCTGAGCAGGCACCAAGCACAATGACACACAGCAACTTCCCAAAAGAGCAGGGAGCAGTGGGTAGATGCTACAGAGAACCTGGTTATTTATGAGTACCCACACACTACATGCATTGACCACTGTAAGGTAAAATTCAAATGCAGAAGCATTGTATATCGAGGCACGTGTTCCAGTATTTTTCATTTATGTGAAAAAAATACTCACATCTTGCCCCTACAGGAGTTTCTAATGTATTAAGAGCAAACAGTGGCCAGTAAGTTAAAAGGGAAAGGGGAAAGACCCAACTGACTTTTATACCTTGTAATTTATTGTAAAATCCCACTAGAAGATAATATATAAAGATAAATTTGCTGTACCTTGGCTTCATTTTTGTACCTCCTCCTGTGCTTTTATTTCTTTTCAAGATACGCCAGTGCTTTCTTTTCTCTCAAAATCCCTTCTCATAACAAAGACCATGCATGTCACCTACTCTTTCACTGTACAAGGACACACATCAAAGACTTTATTTCTCTGTGTCCCATATTCCTGTTTTTCCTTCAGTGGGCAAGAGCTCAGTGGGGTTTCTGTTGCTACTGGCACTAACAATTTGAGCTGGAAACTGTTATGTGCCCCTTCTGCCTCCTCTCACTCACAGCCTCTCCTGTCTCTTAGACTTGCTGCTTAGTTGCAACAGCAAAATGATTTCCTATATAGATAGGAACATTTTTTAAAGTGTTAAAGAATGCATTTAATTTTTTCTGATATATGCACAATTACAAAGATGACTGAAGCTACAGGTTTCCTCCTTTTGGAGGAAAAAATCTACTTGGTGATAAATGAAAGTGAAAAAAACCCCCAAAATCAACCAACCAACCAACCAACCAACCAACAACAAACAAACAAAAACCCACAAAAACAAACCAAAACAATAGTTGGGTTTTTTGTCCTTTTTTTCTTTAGCAACCCCCTGAAAATATTTAGAAGACATAAATCAGCAGTGGATATGGTCATGGTAGGTAGCTAATCATCCAGTAAGAGATATCATTTCTTTTTACAGCTTACTCCATGGACTGTAACTCAGCAAAAACTGTAAAAGATAAAGCAACCACAAACACCACCACACTTGCAAGTCTGGGCATTTATCTTTTTATCGCTACCATTAATACAAACAGTGCATGTCTCTTGACTAGGCTGAGAGTTCAAATCATACTGAAAGGAAAAGAGCTTGAGAATGTTGTTTCGGATAGGCAGCAGAAGAAAATTTTTCTGGTTTTACCCCCCTTTATGGCTGTCCCAACAAACCAAAAAATTTCTCAGCTTGAATGTTTACATTACATATTATCAAGTGGGAAATGGCTACATAAACACAGGAAACAACATAATTGGAGCACAGAACTAATTAAGAAAAAAACTGATCCAGAATTCAAGTATTCACTTCACAACATTTTTAATAGTATGTTATTCTATTGAGTACTCTGGTAAATGTAGATATTTTAGGATAGTAAAAGTATCCTTACCTTCTTAAACATTTATCACATGGAACATTTTTTCCCATGAAGAGTGAGTAAACAAAACTAAACCAAATATTTTTCTATATGGGGAAATCTGCAATTTAAGACGTGCAGAAGTGAAGGAATCTCTGCTTTTGTGAAGAGTTGTGTGGCTTTTTAAACTTTTTTGTTCAATGCATTAAAATTTACAGAAATTATCTGATTAAGATAAATCCTAGCAAATAAGCAAAAAGCTTTACTCTACAAAAAGCTTATTTTAAACTTTCCAAGACATTTTTAATCTGGCTGTAGACCTACTTAACAGTTACCCCAAATCAGTTCCGTATGTTTATTATTTTGTCTCTTTGCTTTTCCAAATCCTGATCTGTAAATTTTGCAGCCAGACCTGTTTCCCTCACTGTGCAGATGTCAACAAAACCTCTCCAGAGTAGAGTGAATGTACCCTGAACAGGCCTCCTTGTGAGGTCCATTAGGATGTGAAGGGAAAGTTGGAAATCAATAAAAGAATAAATAAACATTTAACTAATCAAAGTAAGAACTTTCTAACTTGCCATGAGAAGTAAAACCAATGTTATTTAATTAGTGCAGATTATTCCTTAAGGGATGTTGAGCTGCCAGACTCATCACAACATTTATTTTGAAAAGCTTCATTTGTCGGAATTCCTGAAACTGCCATTAAATATTCTTTCCTTAAAAAAACAGAGAGTAAGAGTGCAGGTTCCTTCTTCCTAGACCAAAGCTGGACACATTAAAGCAGATAGACAAGCTGTTCTTTAGTGACAGACTTCTTAAGAGATCAAGAGTTTGATTGCCTGGATGTCATAAGCAACAACTTCAGAGTCCAAAGTAAGAAAAACACCTCAAAATTTAAAGTTTGAAACAAATAAATAAACAAAATGGAAGTTTAGCAGTGAGACATAAAAATAAGCAAATGGCTAACCCAACATGGAAGCCAAGATGTTGGCAGTAATGTTTACTGCAGCTAGGATTTTCTTTTAAATTTTTCATACTGCAGAATCTGTCAGAGAATATCAATAAATTTTTCAAATTGCCAGAAATGGTTATATTTGACAAAGTGACTCCAATTTTCATCAAACAAACAAGCAATAAAAATGGCCAGCTACAGAACTCTCCATAGAAATTTAGGCTCCTAAATACTGAAATCAACCTATTTACAGCCTCACACAAAATGCTCCTGGGACAAATGTCATGGGTGAGGATGTTACTCTTAAATTCAACCGGAAACACAGATTTGTTAGATGTTGTCCAACTTCTGCCTGTTTCCCACTTTCCCCATAATCCGTACCTCAAGAAAGAGTGTGGAAATCTTTTTGAGAAATACAGCATACTCTTAGACCATTACCATGACCGGCACCCTTGAAATAACTCACTGAAAGATACTTAATGACAATCTGATTAACCATGCTCCAGGCTAAGAGGGATGCATGGTCACTGAGCAGTATAAAATGCTTACTCCATTTCTACATTACATTTTCCAACACTTGGCCTAATCTCAGTTTGTGCCTTAGACATTTTCCTCAGCAAAGTCTATTTTCTTTGGCAAAGTATTTCACAATGCAGCTCATTGTGAGGAAGTTTTCCTGACATTCAGCCTAAATTCTCTCACAAATTCTTCCTGTCAGATGATTGTCTCTTCTTAGCTAGATGATGTAAGCAGCATCCACACTTCCCAGACAAAGAAAGTTTCAAATCAGAGTGAGAACTTGAGAAGCTGAACAGTTCAAACTGAAAGATCTATCTACGTTTTTAGCAACCAATGCAATCACTTCTATGGGAAGAAAAAATGTCTTATTTGTGGCTAAGTGGTGGCTATGGGGACTAAGCAACTGTGTAAGCAGTCACATAATACCTGTCTGCTGCTCTTAGTGAAGGTGAGAATTCAAGCAGCCAGGCCAAGATGTGCTGGTTTACAGCTGGCCCTGCACTATTTGTGATCATCACGTGTTGCCTTCCAGTACGAAAATTAATTTGCACCTTCACAGACACTGTAGGTCTTCACGGGTCAATGCCACTAACTGCACAAGTGGGGTTAATAGGTCTACGATCTGTTACTATTAGGAATCACTTTGCATTATATTGCACAGCTGCTGTGAAATAAAACACTGAGAAAGGCGGTCTGACACTCCAATGCTTTGCTTCTGTGACACATTCTTGATAGTTTGTATACTGCCATGGTATTCTATCTACTATTTGTTATCTCTTCAGTACCAACAAAACCAAACCCAAAAAAGCATTGTTAAAAAAAAAAAAAAACAAAACCAAAAAAACCCCAAGAAGTTAGTGCTGAGGAAATTAGCTACTCAAAGAGATTAATGTAATTAGGAGTTGTATTTTGCTTTAACAACTACTTCGTGAATGGACACATCCAGGCATAAAGCCAAAATCAGCTTAGCTGTTTGTAATGGTACTATGCCCAGGAACTGTTAATGTTGAAACTGGAAGTATGTATCCTTTCAGGAAACAAAAGCATGTGTATGAACATTTAAGATATATTCTGAAAAAATGTAGGTTAGCCACAGCTGCAAACTACTCAGAGGTAAGGGAGCTTTTATAGATACAGGATCCATAGAAAACCTTTCCATTTCTCCTTGCTATTGGCATACTAAGTTTTACTGGTAGCTGACACACTGAAGAATGTTCAGATGTTATTTAAGGCTCAAATGCTGAATAATTATAAATTAGAAGGTTCTGACAGTTGTCAGTGGTGAAAATTCAAAATGAGTATGTTGGGAACAGCACACATAATTAAGAAAGGAGGACAGGACATGTCATGACACATGCCATGCCAAGACATTTAGAGCAAAAGGTCTAAAAATAGTATCAGATTCAGATTTTTTAGCCTTTTTTTCCGCTCTCATGCAAATACAATTAACAAAATAAGTCAATTTAGAAAGCTCTCATCTAGCTTGTAAAAAGGTCTCAATATAGTGTAAGAGGCAGCTTAGGGGAGAGAAAGGGCTAGCCTGGTGTCTTTAAACTGTGACTCTACTAAGACGGGATTGTATGTTGCTAAGTGGGCTCAGAAGCAGAGGTTGCACCTCCCTGTGGTCCTGCTGGATGTCCATCAGGGAAACAGAGTCGCCCTTTGCCTCAGTGTGGGAATTAGGGATAGTCTTGTCCTATCAAGCAGCTCCCCTGCCCCCTCAATAATATCCCTGGTGAAAAAATGGCCTTAAGCCACAGGGTGGGAATGCTGGGTGCAGTCTGACAGCAGCTGTGGGGGCAGTGCTGTCAGGACTGACGGGACACGCAGAGGAGCGGGGGCGGATGGGCAGGCCTGGGCTGAGCCCTGTGTGCGGCCACCTCACAGCTCCGTGCTGGCCCCAGCCCAGGGCCACGGGACAGGTGGAGACTCAGGTCAATGTCAGACCCTGCTGCAGGCTTTGGCTGGCTGTAGCCCACTCCATACTGACTGTGACACTTGGACTTCAGGGGGAACTTCACATCAACTCCATGAGATCACATCATGACATGTCACATGACAACAAATTGGGCCAAAATTTTACCGATTTTGGCCAAGGTGGATGGGCCACCTCCACTTAACCCAAAAAGGAAACATAACTCAATATTGTTTGAAAAATAGCTTTTACTAAAGAACAGCTATCCAAAGAAGAAGCTCTCACAATATTTTAATCCTTAAGGCTACCAGACTCTGTGGCCCCATACTTCAAAACTTTACTCAGGACCATGTGACCACAGTTTCCAGATTTCTACTCTAATTTCCTTTTAACACTAGAAAAATAATCTCTTTCCCTGAGCGCAACTACTTGTAATAGCAGGACTGCAACAAATATTGCACCAAGAAGTAGATTTGTAGTCATTTGGTGATCATACTAGCTTAAGCAGTTTGCTGATCTTGAAATGCCCCTTCATCCCGTTTTTTACTTCTTCTGTCCTCTCTTGCTGTGACACTGAAACAGTCCGTTGCAACATGGTTGAAAAATAACCAGTAAATATCTTGTTTGTTTTGCTTTTAGCCAGGTCAGTTCCGTGAAGTGGGTACATAATAAACTGGCATGGCTGCCAAAAAACAGACAAAACTGTTAATCTGTTTCAGTCTTAGCTCAAAGCAAAAGCACTGGCTTCAGGAGATACATCCGAGAAAGCTTCTCAATATAACAGTAACTGAAGCCTCTGCAGACATTTGAAAAGTATAATAAAGGCAACCTAAGTGTTCTGCAAATACTAACACAACATCCTAACAGAGAATACTTATATAAAACACCTTGTATGTAACACAGCTATGAGCCAGTGCCGATTACACAGATTGCTCAAGGGAGAATATTTTGCTTCCTTCTGAAAAGGTGGGGGCTTTGTTTGGCTGGTGTTTGTTTGGTTTAAATAAAGGCATATTTGTTTCTACACACCCTTTGGTATATAAATTGCTTGTGTTGTTTTCTGTTTTTAATCACATTTCCCAGGACATTACATAAGAACAACAAATACAGCACTTTCATTCCGGAGATCAGACTAAATGAAGGAAAATTAAAAATTAAGTTTGTAGGAATTAAGCACCTTTTTTCATACTTCCAGGAGAATTGCAGATAAATTCAGAATCCATTAAAAATTTTAGAAAGTGGTAGCATGTCAGGTAGCAGCATGTTCTGACATGATTACAAGCTAGTAATGGTTACAGCACATACCCTCTTCTATAACCAGCTCTTTGATCTTTCAAAAATTAAAAGACCTTTTAAAAATTATCTTTGATAATTCTTAAAAATTATCTTTTTGATAATTTTCAGTTTGATCCTTTAAAAATTATCATATTCAAATATCCCAGGATGACTGTTTTTTCCTCATTTCCACAAAAAACAATGGAAGAAATTATTTAAAATCATTAATATTATTGGAGAAATTAGAATTACATTTAAACAAATTAGGAATGTACCAAGTGTACAATTATGGAAACTGATGCAGTGTTATCTGGAAAAGCCAGCTAATGCTCTGTACTAATAGCACCCATAATTTTATCTCCAAATTGTCTGGCATAGTATGTGTTCTTTATCTGAGAAAGTTCAGAAATACATACAGACGTTATATGTTAAACTACCTTAACGATAACAGAACATGAACTGTTTATTTTTATTACTCTGGTTTTTTGTGTTTTTTTTAAACTGAGCACAAATGCTAAGAAACATCCACTGAACACATGTATTTTCATACTTAAGTGGTGCAGAGAAAGACAGCAAACAGGATTCCTTCTAGCCCAAGACAGGGCAAGGGGGAAAGCTGCATTGAGAGTTCCCTCTTGACAAGAACCCACCAAACAATCATGTTGCAGATTTGCTCTCTAGGAAGTCTGCATGACAGAAATACATCTATCACTTCCTTATTTCATATATGAGTTAAAATGATCAGAGATAACACCTGCAGGGAAATGAAGGTACAGATCTAGCATATTTTTGATAGCAATTATATCAAAGTAATTACTATCTTCTGGCCCTGAAGGTCTTCATTTTCCTTGTGTGCACTGCAGTGATGGGAAGGAAGTAATAGAAAGTTAGTGCGAGAGGAATTATTTTTCCAGCTGGATCACTTCTCCAGTTATGGTCACCACACAGTCACACGAACATTTGTACCAGCACAACAGGGAAGACCTTTTCTCAAAAGGTTTACACTCTACAGATATGCAATTAATATGAATACAGAAACATTTTTCTAAGTGTTGCTGAACTCCATGTAAGTAATCTCCCAATTTTGCTGGTGAAAGAAGATGTAACACAAGGTTGACTGAGAATTAAGGCAAAGCTGGTTCTGCAAACTGCTAATTAGATAAAATTCTGTATAGCACATTTCCTCCAGTCATTCCAGAGTTAAAACACAGCAGAAAACCATGCAATGCTACTAAGCACGCTCTTGCTTCTGCAATAGTCCCCAAGTAATTTTGCAATGTATGTTCTTGTTTATCCTCACATAGTAAGACTGACAACTGTATCGGCAAGGAACAGAAAAAAGGAAGAAAAATCTGATTTTAAGGGCTGAAGTGTTAACCTATTGCTGAGGACTAGTTCAAGTGTGCTGAAAGATGCCATTTCAACTAATGAATCACAGACCTCCAAATAACATTGATCTAATTTATTTGAATAAAGCTAATCAAAGAGACCTCCTTCTCAGTCTCTTCTCATTCTCAGCTTCTAGGTGTTAAGCCTTCCTTGTTGCCTTCCTCTGTATTTTTTGTAGTCTACGTAATACCTTCTGGCCAGAAATGCATATAGCAAGTCTTCAAAATGGGGGCTCCCCAAAAAGGTTTGTGAAAGCATGCGATTTGTTTCCAGTAATTTTCCAAATGATTTCTAAAACTTAGCCTGTCAGAGGACAGTAAGCTGATAGTTAAAACAAACAAACAAACAAAAAAAAACCCAAAACTGTTGAAATCAGTATTTTCCTATCTTGCAGAACTTCCCTTACCAAAGACACAGATTTTTCTGTAATTAATATCAAATATGTTCTCTGCTATACCTGAGATGAAATAGGGGGAAGAAAAGGTGAAAAAAATAAATAGATAAATGCAGGTAAAAATTATTTTTATAAGAAAATTGAAAAATTCAGTACTGATTTATTGATCCTTCTTCAATAGAAACCTCAAAGAGGTATTTCCAAATTAGTAATCTGATGCAGAAATTCAGAAAGTCTTTCCAAAGACAGTCCATGCTACCTGAATGACTCAATAGGATGTACAGCCATCTTAGGTATAAGAAAAAAACTCAAACTCGCTAAACTCAGGTGCTTTTAATTAATTTTAAACAGCAAACATGGTGGGGAGAGAGGGAGTAGGAGGAACAACAAAAATAAAGAAACAAAAAAACAGTTGTAACTTCAAAGAAGTCCTTTTATTTTGTGGCATTTTCTTTCACTTACAGTAATACGCTTTTAGCGCTCTTCCCAGCAGACTCCTACCAAGGAGATTAATTTAAATGCCAAGTCTTGCATGAGAAGTGAAAAGCACTGAAATCAGTTACCAAGTACATCAAAACACCATCAAACATTATTTTTTTGCAATTTGAGAGACGTCATGCAAAACAAAATGCCAGGTGTTTTTTCTGCAGTCTCAGGGTGCTAGTACATGCAATGTTATTTTCCCCCTGTATACACTGAGAAATAAGCTGCCCCTGTGGATAGGAGACTGCTTACTCTTCTGATGGAATCTGTAACACACTTTGTATTTTAAGGAAAAGGTTAATTCTGCTCAACAACATGCTGTGCCCTTCAGTATCTGATTTTATGTACCATTCCATGGATAGTTGGTTTTAACAGCTCATTTATTTTTCTTCAAGTGCAGCTTTTGAAACTGAATTTTTTTTATGCTTTCCCTGGAAGCAGATAGCATCAGACCCCTTTTGTGAGGGCAAATACAGAACCACAATGAGAACACCCAGTTAATACAAAAAAAGTCCACAAAAATGAGATACTGTCTGAAGCATGAAGATTATTAGATACAAAAAGGAAGACTTTATAAAGAAAAATATTAATCGAGCATAGTACAAAACTATCCACTTCAGAATTTTTATACTATCCCCTGGAGTGTTTAATATTGGTCAGGAATCTCACTGATTCATGATGCCAGAGAGAAAAAACTCTGGGGCCATTCATCACCTGCCAACAATCAAAAAAAAAACTTGGGTAAATAGCAAGGAATTTAAGAATTAGAAGCCTATTTCAGTCTTGGATTTAGTAAACTCTCAGAAATAATCAGGGAGTTCCAGCAAGACAACATTGACACTCAAGAGAACTCATTCAATGCTTCAAACTCATAGGGGATCTCTAAGACCAGTAGCATGAACCAGCTGATCTATACCGATGTCAACACAGAGTAATCCTACAGAAGGAAAAGGAAGTAGCATTTTATTTTACTCCCAGATCATTTCTGTTAGTTATTAATTTTACTAACAATATAAAATTAATAGGAACCATAAATAAAATGTGAATCTGTGAAATAAAATATGTCACTTATTTAACAGAAAGAATGCAAATTCAGTGAAAGAGGAAGGAAATTATTTTAAGTAAGTTCCCTTGATAAAGATTCAGACATTCACATGGGATTAAATTATAGCATCTCTATTGTTCCCTAATAAACACTAGGAAATAGAGGTCATTATTCTACATCCCTCATGGCTTGCTGCTGAAGTCATTGGAAATGCAGTGGGGATGAATCTGACTTTTTATCCTATTTACAGTACATGTGAAGTCCAAGAGTAATGCTGTTTGATTGGAGTTTTTTTAATACACCATTTCCCAACAGCATCACTAAATTAACACTGCCATAAAATGACAGACCTCATCAAAACCTAAGGCTTTGCATCATAAAAGAAGGTATCTTATGAGTTACTTTTTCCTTTATTTTCTTTTTAAGGGGAGATGTGTGGTGCATGGCCTCTGATTTTTCTGACTACTTGTCAATTTTCTAGCATCAAGAAATAAAAGACAAGGATAAAAGAAACTGACTTGCAATAATCACCATATTATTACTGCTGCCAGTAATAATGGTCACAGAGCCTTACAAAACAGAATATTTATGTGACACACAGTTTCATTTGACTTTACACGTCAGTGTTTTTCCCAATAATACTGTTCATAATGTCTTGTTTCATTAGCTTCTTCTAAATAAAAACAAAATAGTTCCTTCTGGTTCTTTCTGCAGGAAGGAGAAGACTTGCTAAACACCTCTCAAACTATTTCCCTAACAATTGTAAACACTTCATTTATACATTCAGTGGACAAGCGCTCCAACACTGTGTTCACCAAGACAAAAATATAATTTGACATATGAAGAATTTAATAGGCATCAGATGAGAAATAAACTGGTTACATGAATATATACTTTTCATATTCAAATCTGATTAATGCACTTACACACATGCTCATAATTTAATAAAATAAAGTTCAAGGCAGAGAAAAAAGGCCATTAGCTGGCATGCAAAATTAGTATCTGTCATTCCATATTCTCATACATCCTGCATTCACTGATACAATAGTGTCTTTTACTATCACATACTACAAGAATTAAAAGAAAGCTGAAAGTAGTATGATGAAGTGTATCCAAAAATAGCCACAACACTGCCTAGCTGTTTTTCTCCAAGCCTTCTCCAAAATGTCAAAAAAACCCAAGCTTTTTTAAAATAACTTTTGCTTTTTTTCTCTTTTTATGCAGATGGAAATAAAATTCTTAAAGCCCTGCATGCCATGTCTCAAGCTTTCCCATCAGCTGAGAAATTTGTTTAATATCATCACTAAGCTGCAAATTGGCTGACTTTAAGTGCTTCTAGCAGAGAAATCTAACTGTATGCATAATGCTCCAAACTTCCTCAGAAACAAGCAAAAGTGCTCTAAAGATTCCACAGTAAAATTACAAGTTTGCCAAGAAAAAAAAACTTATACTAGGAATCTATTTGGCACACTGATCCTCACAGGGACCTCTGGATTCTATGACAACGTGTACAAAACTGCAGTAAGAAACTGCGGAATAAAAAACTCACATCTTTGACAAAGGTGACACTTTTACTCCAGTAAAAATTAAACAAATTCCACCAACAGGCAGCTCAAACATTTTAAACCTAGATAAATCCTAAGTTTGATAAATTTTCTTATGCAAATATAACTATCATGAAAACTGTGCACGTCCTCAATGTTCTCATTCTGGACAGAGAATGCAAACTGAATGAGGTTATTCCAAACGGAACAAAAAGCTGGTTACAAATAATTTCCTGTCAAGAGAAGCTTCTTCATACATGAAGACCCTGTGGGAACACACACTGGAGCAGCCTGCTCTGGAGGACTCAATCCTGTGGAAAGGACCCACGCTGGAGCAGGTCATGAAGAACTGCAGCCCATGGGAAAGACTCACGTTGGAGAAATTTGTGGAGATTGTCCCCCAAGGGAGGGACCAGTACTGGAGCAAGAGAAGAGGGTGAGGAGTCCTCCCCATGAGGAGGAAGGAGGTGCAGCCCTCATTCTCTGCCCTTTTCTGCCACTGGCAGGGAGGACGTAGAGAACTGGGATTAAAGTAAAGCCTCAAAAGAAGGGAGGGGTAGGAGACGTTTCTTTAAGATTTGGGTTTTGTTTCTTATTATTCTGATTTGTCATTAAATTAAGCAGATTTCCCCAAGTCCAGTCTGTTTTGCTCATGACAGTGATTGCAAAGTGATCTCTCCTTGCCCTTGTCTCAGCCCATGAGCCTTCCCTAGTATTTTTTCTCCCCTGCCCAGATGAGGAGAGCAGTGACACAGCAGCTTTGGTGGGCACCACTAATCCAACCAGGGTCAACCTACCACACTCAGCTATACAATCCATGCATTCCCATGGAAATCATATTGATATAGAACAAAACGTATTATTCCATCTGACTGGTCTTTTTTTACTTAATAATATTCTTTTTTTCCTTCTTTTATGCTAAAGGCCTTCCTATATCTTTTAAAAAAGCACTATATGGCAAGATCAAATTATAAACCAAAGAGAAGCCATAAACTTCTAAAACTGAAAACAGTAGTGACTCTTCTGAGTGGGAAAAAAAAAGAGGGGAAAGAAAAGAGAGAAAATAATAGGAAACGCTTTTACATATTATGAAAGACTAACAAGTTAGAAAAATAAAACCCTCGCCTATTCATTGTTTTTTATTTCCTAATAGTTAACTCATAACAATCTTTAACTTAATCTGGAAAGCTATTAATTTAAAAACATTGTTTAACTAAGGAACTAATAAGTGTTCTGCTAACCAACTTTTAAGGTGGTAAGTATAGAACAGTCACCTCACTCTTCCAGCTACCCAGGAAAAAATGTTTCACATGAAGTAAAAAAAAAATTATACTTTTATACATTTAAGTGATATTAGCTATGCAACTGTACTAAATAAATGTTATGACTTTGCCATTTTAAAATATTTGTATAAACAGAAATAGTGGGAGAGCAATTCCATGGCTATTTACTTCTAGATTAAGACAAATTTATATAAACTTTTTTCTGAGGTAGTAAATTTGTTCCAATCAGAGTCATAAAAGCCTTACCTCAACATTCTAAGTACCCATAAGAGAAAGGAAAACCAGGACAGACATAATCTTTGGATGGATTAGAGCTAGTTAAACTTTCATGATATTTAGAAATCCCCCTACTGATGTTAATTCTTAGCTCACTCCTTTATTCATGACTGACTCCCAAGGAAGGACAAAAATAGCTTCACTGCTTACCTGTAATTTTTTTTAACAGTTCCATAAAAATACACTTAAAACTTCTTTAACAAAGCTATATTTGAATAGAAATACGAAAATCAAAGCAAACAGCAGATTCAAACAGCATAAGGACACCCTATCAATGGATGACTCTGGCAAGACTGATCCATAATGCATTCTATGAGAGTTTCTCTCAGGTGATGAATTTGCTTTCTCTTCTTATCAAATTCTTGGATTACTACCATACATTCACTGGACAACACTCAAGAGTATTTCATTAAATACAAATACAGATCTACATCTCCAGTATAAGCTTTTTGAAGGAAGGGAAAGGTACACCAGCATTCAAAGCTTATTTTGGGTCAGGGAGCAGGGAGGTAGGAAATTGAGAGAAAACAATTTTTAAATTGATGCAAAAGTCTTTGGTTGAACAGTTTAATAAAAATTGCTGTAGTTTGTGGTACTAGATTTCTGCCTTTGCATAAGAATTCCAAATAATTCTTATGATGTACTTAACCTCTACTAAACAAATAAAGTTTTTTAAAAGTCACTTCAGGGAGAATAGAAAAAAGTGTACTATTTTACTCAAGCAGAGGTCCAACGCAAGATTACTGTCAGCAAACTTACCAGTCGTCTTCTCTCCTCTTCAACAGCAATCAGGAGCCGAGCAAACTCCTTCAATGACTGGGCTGAAAGGAAAACAAAGAAAAAGAATGTTCTGCTTAAAATGAGATTTTAAGACCAGGTGAGTCTGTTATCTAGACTGAAGCTACAGTGATAAAATATTTCTCTTATACTGCAATGTAATCAGTAGCCTTAAATGAGATAGACTGAAGCAGGCAGCATGTCAAGAGCAAAGAAAAAGAATCTGAGTCTTAAGAGTCATATGCATTTTAAAAATAATTTTTAATGGAATATGGCAAACAGAATTTCCTGAAACATGGAAAGATCAGTCTCAAAACAGAAGAATTCTGTTTTCAGCCCCAAAATTCATTTTAGCATACCAGGAGCAGAAAGAAAATAATTTCGTTTCTCCCACTAATGTGGGAGAACAAGTATTTGATAGAACTATGAAAAATATTTGGGTAAAAATTTGAAACTCAACATTTTAGAAGAAATGCCAAGCGTTTAGATTTAACTGCTTTTTGACTTTATGTTTTACAAGGACAAGGTCTCAGGTGACCCAAATAGATGATTGATTTATAAGCTTTGAATTGTTACAACTGTGACAGAGTCTTTGCTCAAAACTGTTTTCAAATAGAAGTCAAAGGGCTGAAGCAGAGTCAATGGAAACATAATACAAGAATTTACCCCTAAAAGAGGGCAAGAAAGAGGAAAACATTCTGAAAACTCTTAAGACTTCATTCTCATGTAAGCAAGTGGTACAAACCTGTCTAGAAAAATATTTCTTTCCATTTGTATTGCTTTCTCAAGAGCATAGGGGTTACTCAGATTCAGCATCACAGTCCCATAGGAGACAATCCCAGAGACCAACCATGTGAAGAGAGCTAAGTATCTGTTTTTACTTTCTCCTGATGCAACTAGCAGTAATTGCTACCAGTGACAGGATGCTACATGTTGTGGTTTAAAGCTTTGAACTCAGAATACAGATTGCTAAATAATACAGTTTCTCACAATAAATTTGAGGCAATCTCAATCGTTTTGAAAGAGGTAAAAAACAAACATGGAAACAAAACAGATTTTTTCAAAAGAACAGGATTAAAAAATTCTTCACAGTTAACCAACATATAGTGCTGACAGTATGCTAATGGAACTCTACCTCTAAGTTATTTTTTCATCATCTTAAATGTTTTTTGTGTTAGTCTCCAATAATATGGCTTTATCCCTTCTCAACACCTCTAAAAGATTTAAGGAAATAAGCACATTTTCTAGAAAGTACTGGAATACATCCTTTAAGAAGGAACTAGTATGTGGCTTGCCTTAGGTGCCTTGTCTGCATTCATGAACTGCTACTTAGGTTTTGGACCATTCCCAAATAATTTCTATTCTTTATACCATCTGGACCTTGCAGAGGTCACCCTTGCATTCTCCTTTCTCTCTCTTAACTTTTTCAGTTGAAGAACACTTTGCTGTTTGTTCCAATTTCTTCTGCAAGAAACTACATAGCTAACTCTTTTTGTAACTATGATGCTACACTTGCATATCTTGACCTCTAAGTCATTGTTTCCTGACAAGTCCTTTTTTTCCCATTATGAGTTCTTAGTATAGTCCAAATACACCTGGTAACTTAAACATCCATCTACTTGGGGCTTGAATGTTTTCCTTTCATATTTTTCCCTGAGGACACAAGTGTCAGGAGATTTTGCCAGTTATGTCGATATCAAGATTTTCGGTTTGATATCCACTGAATTAACCCAATCTCTTAGTCAGCTCATAATATCCCATGGGAGAAAAGAAAAAAAAAAAACAGGTAAAGAAATAGGATGATAAACTGATTGGTTATACCTGACTAGGAATCTGTAGAGCGTTACACTCAAGAATATCTAAGTACCCAATATGAAATGCTAAAATCTAAATAAACAATTAGCCAGACAGACATGGCTAAACTATGAGGATGTGAAGGGGTGTGGGGGAGGAAGAAGGGGAGTGTTGAGGAGAGCAGAAACAAAAACCAGTATGAGAAGCTTTTGATTCATCTTTCGAATTTCAAGGCAGAACCAGAGAGTTTTTTAGTTTCAAAGTTGAAACATTTGCTTAGGATTTAAATAAATTCAGGTCAGCCACAGGAAAAAAGCATATAAAATATGTTCTGTAAGTGTGCAAATCAATATTTAACACTAATACAAAGGTACTAGTCTGTCACCTGTACAGTGTCTCAGCTAAAGACTGAGAAATTGTCTCCATCTTTTCCTTCCCATTGGTTCACCTTTGGGGTAATTAAAAAGGTCAGTTTCACTAAGAACACAGAACCTACAGTCTTAGCAGCTCTAAGACAAACCATCCCCCTGATGAGACTTTGACTGCAGAGACACCTTTGCATCAAAACTGACTACACGTCTTTTGCTCGCTGCCCAACATCCACATCCATCCCTACATCCAGCCATGGGATGTCCTTCCCCAGCTCAGGAGGTGCACAGGGAGAACTTGTGCATTGTGTTATTCAGAGCATAGTGAAGGATGCACACCCGGCACAGAGCTCTGCAACGTGGACATCTCTGGTGACCCCAATGGATAGGGAAAGGCTTTACCCACGCCAGCTCTCCTACGATAGCCCTGAATACTGCAGTACTGTCTTTCATGTTACTACACCCTTCTTCCCATACAACCCCCACTCAGTGTGGCCTCATTAAAAGCCAGGGTCTGTCCCTAGAGAACTTTGGCTGTGCTGGAAGCTGCAGTGGGAGGGGGAAGGGAAGGGAAGGGAAGGGAAGGGAAGGGAAGGGAAGGGAAGGGAGCACTTGCTCTTCTTTTCCCAGTGTATCCTTTTCCTTCTTTCTCCCTCCTTCTCCCACAGAGCCCTCTGGTTGCAGAGAGGCAGCAGCTCTGCCTCACCTCAGTTTGGGGCTGGGCAGACAGAGGGTCACTGAGGGCAGAGGCCATCGAGGGGAATGGGGCCTCCCAGGCAATTCACCCACAGGGCACTGGGCACCATGGAGATCTAGGCAGGGGTGTCCTTCCCTTCCACAACTACTACCCTCATCAGGATCTCAGCACAAAGCATGGGCGCAGGGTACAGACATCTAACTCCGGATTCACAGCTCTCAAAAGGAAACAAACAGATATTTCAAAAATAATAATTTGAGGTGCTTTTGTGTAGCTGAAAACGACAAGATTTAGAAATCCGACCCCTCTGTGTCAGATGCAGCCCACTGTCTGTCAGGACACTCAGGCATTACACATCAGCCTGACAATCTTTTCTTAGTAATGCTACAACATTTTTTTTATTTACTTCTTTTTAATCAGAATAGACACAGAAGAATTAAAGTGAACTTTGTAAATACAAAAGGGAGTGGGAGGAAGAAGTCAAGTATTTTGCAAGAGGAAATGTCATGGGAATGTGCTGATAAGAAATAAATTCTGAAAACAAACCAATAATATGAAGTACAATTTGCAGCCTAACATATTAAAGATATTTTTAGTTATTTTCATAAAGAATTATTGCTATTGGTGGGCTATTTAAAGGAAAATGAAGTGCTGACTCAATATTTTATTCTAAGTTATTAGGCAATATTAACTTAAAAATCCCAACAGTTTTACAATCTGCTTTTTATTGAAGGGCTACTCAAAAGGACTTGTAAGATACATTTGGTATCATGATGGAAATGATACCTGGGAAAAGCAATGCCCAGTAAGCAAAAACAATTGAATGTGTACCCAGATGTGCACTTGTGGTCTCATTCATCACAATCACCACAGGCTGCCAGCTGCTCTCTCTGGAGTGTTCCCAACTCAACAGCAATGAGCTGCAAAATTTCCCTTTTTCAGGAGAAAGGGCTCCCATTATTTTATTTACCAAAAAAAACCCAAACTACTCTCTTAACTTTTAATTGAAAAGTCTTTTAATTAATTTGCTTCATAAAGAAACAAACTAACAGTACCAACAGCTTAAACATTAATGGCGTAGATCAACAATGTCCTTTTTTTTCCAATATCCCTATCATTTCAAACACATGGTACAGCTCCACAAAGAACTACACTCACATAATTAAAAAGGAACTGAAGTTTGATGTAGAATCTGGTTTACCGCATTGAAATCAACCCAGTTGTTCACAGGAAAAAAAATGCACATAAATAAATCTTGTGAAGTTTTTACTATATACTCGTGTAGAGAATGTATCACCTTAAAATAGCATGTCTGTGGAAATTACTGAAGCTACTCTATCAAACTTAGCTTAATATTTAAGAGTACAGTGTTACACTGTACCACTAAATGTCAGATGCAATAGATATGACATCATCTACATTTAATGACAAAAGGCTGACAAAGTGCATGATACATATAATAGTTTTGCATGACCAATACTGAACTGAAAGACATAAAGCCAAGTTTGAAAGGTGATGTTCAACCCAAGACAGAAATTAAAAGCTACTACAGAAGACAAAATAACTGAATGTTCTTTTCTGAGGACAGTTGCTTTAATTTCCACTTATACATTCAGTCTTAAACGATGCACAGACAATTTTTACATACTCTAAAGCCCAGAAAACAAGATTTTTTTGCATTATGAGCAGATACCACCACCATCTTCAGATATGTGAATGCCAGCATGGAAAAAATAATATGTACAAATATATGTCACATCTTCTTATGACACTTTGCTGTATGAAAGGCAAAAATGAGCAAGACTGTCAGAGATTTCCTTATGTCTTCCTGATCTGATGAGGAACTGTCAGGACAGTGCTGTACATTGTTCCCAGTACTCTTTGGCAGGAAGGTCAGTCAAGTGCATCTTCCAGAACTGCTCATACCTAGCACAGACTTGCTATAGCTGGCCTGAATCCATGCTTGAGCATGGACTGCAGCTAAAGTCTAGAGGGGAGTTTTTCCCTGTAAATAATACATCACTGAAACAGAATTCAAGATAGACCAATGGCCCATAAGGAAATTTTCAAAGGATTAACACTTGTTTACTAGATTTCCATGGAAAGCAGAATAAATGTAAGATCCATGAAGGCTGGGAAAGAGGCTTTCTTTTCCAAATCTAAAATTACAGTAAATATATTATTAAATAGTTGTTAGTTAACATTTGTATTTCCTGAGCTTTTAATGATTAGTATTAAATGTAGCCACATCAAGCAGTTTTTCAACAGATCACAACAGCAAATAAAATTTCCATCCTTCTTTCTATGGCTTTAAAGCATATTGAGAAAGTATGTGAGGTGGTGGTGATGGGGAGGTACAGTAGGTAGGACAAGAGTGGCCACAGAAGGCTTCCTTTCACAAAGAAAAAAAAAAACATTTCAGAGTAACACTGACAGGCCACAACAGGTATGAAGAGACAATCATCTGCTTTCTCAGTAATTTCTACTTAACAAGACTTGTGGATGTCATTAAAGCCACAGAGGATCTGTAATGTCTATCAGTAGGTAACTAAATTGGATGTCTCAAAATATCACCACTATGGCAAGTTTTCACATTACAAAAGGGAATGCAGAGGATGACTGTCTCGAAAAAAGACTCCCAAAGCCTGTCATCATCTTGGTCTTTCAATATGTTCGTTATGAATTTAAATGGAGCCTTATTTCATACATTAGAGGTTTCCTTTACCACTGTCATGACCTGGACTGATTTGTTAATGATCCTTTTTCCCCCCTATTTTTCCTACTGAGTTAAGCCTATAAAACATAAAAAGTGTACAATTACCTAGAACTTTAAAGGGAATTACATTTGAGCCCAATGGGAACAAGCTGAAGGATCAACACCTTAGTCTACAAACAGAAATAATGAACCACTTATGCAAATTGTGAAAAATGTGAAATGTCCTTGAACTTTAAGCAGAGTATTGGTGTCAAAGCATTTTATAACTAATGTTGACTGGGCTGGAGCACCTTTGTAACATAATTTAAAAAACAGTAGTGCAGGATGACTGCAACATTTTCCTACAGAAAACAGCTGTTGGTTTTATTTTTAAAACACATTTTCAGAAAAGCTATACTTGGACAAGAAGACAAATGTCTGATATGTCTGATTCCCAATTATTGCTCAGGTTTTCTATTTTCTTTACTACTATTTCTTCCACTATTTCTACCCTAGGTCACCTTCCCTCACTTTCCAAATGGCAATGTTTTTGGAGAAACTTCAGCTTGGAAGACTGAGCTCTGTACCGTAAGTATATTTACTGGGAAAGCAGAAAAGACTACAAAATAGGAGAGGAATACAGAATTTGAAATCAATGTTTATCTTAGTTATTTTGTCCCCTTCTGAGTATCATTCCCAAGATAATAGAGGAAATGCAGCAACTGCTTTCTTTTGTTAAAGTTTAAGAAAAATCAGTTAAGCATTTATGTAAATTCCAGTTTTCAAGCTTGCAGCATGTCAGATATGCTTTAAGCTGAGTATTGGTGTCAAGAGATGAATTATGTTAGAAGATTCCATTGTGAAAAAAAGAAGTTAGAATATCAAGATAATGGTTCATTTCTTCATGGGGTTTCAATCTCATTTTTAATTTGGAAAATTATAATTGTAAGTGCTGCCTTATCCTCTCCGTTTGGTTTCTCTTACCTTCCTAATCTAGGTATCAGGTTTTATGGATCTGTAATAAGGACCTTATGCATTCCTGTTGTCTGTGTTTACATTTACCACAACCTCCACAAGAACAGTAAAAAAAGCTATTTGAACCTTCCTATAATACAATGAAATGCACTTCTAGCAGTAAAAGACATAGGATGAAACAAAAATTCAAGTGTAGAGATTTAAAGATTACATCAGCATACCACAGCATGGAAATACACTCTCAAAGTGACAATGATTTCTGCCAGAAGACAGTGGTTTAAATTTACAATCCAAATAACTACAAATTTCCTTGAAGACTTCCATCATGGGAAGGCACACTAAGGCACAGACAACCCTGTCTGGTCTGTACACTTCTTGTGATAGAATCAAGACATTCTTAGAGCAGACAATGTGAAGCTATTTCAGACTCAATAAGTGAACATTCTTACTATTTGCTCCATAATTAGTCTGCAAGGACTTAATCCAGTGCTTTTTTTATCAAATACTACCATGATCTTTCAGATTTTGAAGCATCTCCCAGAGAGCACAAGTTTCAGTGGTAACTTTGTTTCCTGCGGCAATTCCATCCTTGAACTGTGTGGAAAGGTATTTTGCCAAATTTTTTTCATTATTGAAAATAAGTGTGCTACATCACATAAGACAACCCAAATTTGCCCCAAAAATTAATTATAGATCAGAAAGAAAAAGTGTGACAACAGCAAAGAGACAGAGATGAAAAATGCCTGTTTTAAAGCTTCTGCAAAGAAATTACACAAATGAATAAGCAAGAAAAATGACAAATTAAGCCTTTTATGCCCAAATTTATGCTTCAAGGTATATATATTGTTCTCCAAATATGATCACATGTTCCACTACATGCTGGCAAGCAGAGAATTTCACCAGGGCACAGCTACTCAAATACATCTAACTAAAAGTAAAGAAACCCCAAGGCTTCTCTTTATTTCCTTTGAGTTAAGGCATTGCAAACTCAAGAGTAAATTCAGCAGTAATTTTTTTCTCCACATGATAATTAGGAGCATTTTGGCTCTTCACAGTATTAGGACAGAGAGATGGTAGTAACTGCTGCAAATTCTCCATGAAAACAAAATCAACAATGAAACTATCAGATATTCAGCAACAGTCTCCCCTTCGACCTCCCCTGGTTTATAGCATTTGATCCCTGTATGTTTCTAGGCAGTGTTTCCCACAGAGTTTCAAAGCCCTTCAATTGCAGGCCATATACCAGGCCCAAGCATTTGGGTTTTGTCACACTATAAAGGTGAGACAAACCAGCAGAAGAGGCCAGTGATTCCACAGCAAGAATGGAACCTCCTGCTTGAGCATCACACACATGTGCCTCACACTGCAGGCCCATATGAGAACCATAAAAGGCACCAAATCAAAATCTGAGCTTAACTGAAGCCCAAAGCCCTGCAAGATGTGTTTGGCAGGACAGTATAACATGCACATACCATATGAGGCAATTTTAACTCAAGAGTATTTTCACTTTGCAAAACTTAATGAGCAAATATAGCACGGTATTTTCTGAAGGTTTTTTCTAAACATATGTAAAGCATAAAGCACAGGGCCGCTATTAGAAGTAAAAATCCTTTCCCCTTTACAGAAACAAACCTCCGTCAGGGTAACCATCTAAATCCAGTTACAAACAGTGTCATATCTGAGAATTCTTTGTTATAAATAGGAGCTATCGTTTCACAGATATTTAAACATACAAATACAAGTATTTGTATAAAAGTTAAAACAATTCTTTGAGCCAGTACATTTATACTTTCCACTCCACTACCTTTCAACAGAGCCCTACACAGAAAGCTACATGTTTATATACAAACTAAGAAGATTTGCAAGAAAGTCAGGTTATCTAGAATTCCCAGATTTACTGTCAGCACTTGTCAAACACAATACTTGGAGAGATAACCTGAAGACATGCAATGTTACACATTTTAAATAAATCCAATTCCTTGACTTAGTATCAGTAAATTGCCATGCCCTACTCATGCAGAAGCTCACAATGTAAATACAAGTAGAAAATTTTAAATAGATCAAGCAAGGGCAAAACACTTCAGAGAGTCCTGAAAAAATTTTAAAGTTCATAATGGCTGTCTTTCCCACAGCACGTTCGTAAAACCAAAACAAAAACAAACCCACACCAAAGAATAATTCCACTACCACCATTACACTTTTAACACTTTATTAAAAATACAGCTGCGTATCTACCCTGTGTTAGTGCTCTTCTCTATTTATAAAAGCAGTACAGGTATTGACAATACATCATTCAATTTGGAAAATTTACCTATCTTGTGTAGCATAAATTATTCAATATGGCAGAGATGTGGTAGAAAAAGTTCATTCTAGACTCTATACTAGTATACAGCACCTCTTCTGAAACATGGCATCTTGGAGTTCCAGCAAAAATATTTTAAATCATCTAAATAATTTCTTCCATTTTCTTAGCAACATGAGAAGGATCTCTCAAGCAGTCATGTGCTCGCATAGAGCACTAGATCAAAACCTGTCTACAAATGACTAACTCTTTTCTTGTCTCTCCCCTTCTACAGTTCTGTGAAGGGGTGGAGGCTTTTGGGACGAGTCACAACAAATACACTATTTCTGTCACGTTCTCACAGAATAAAGAGATAAGGGTTTAGATAAGTGATCATTAAGAAATACTGCATCTCTATGCCACACTACAAAATGGGGTTTTACATTATCGTACCTGTCAAAGAGAAATCAGCCTCTCTTTTCACCTGATGGAACCACAGGCACAGCAGTGGGACTGAGCTCCACAGCTGCAGAACTCAGCAGGGTGTGGGGAACAATATTCAATACATCAAATTCTGTCTAACAGGTACAAAGTGATCTTAAAATGGTGCTGGAGACCTACTTTGAAAAAATAGCAGCTTGAATTGGCCCCTATGGAAAACTAACAGCATTACAGAGAAGTTCATTTCATTCAATTAATCTTTACCTCAACTAAATTGACCATTAACCTTTGACTTGAACAGATCTGGCTTCGCCACAGTTGACTGATATCCTATCACATGTCAGAGGAAGAGCAGCTCTAAAGAACATGGAATATTCAGAAATAGTTAAGTTCAAAGATGGATTCTGATGCAATCAGACTACAGTCCTCTCTTGCTCTCCCTCTCCCATCCCAGTAGAAAGAGTTGTGATGTAAATGTACTGAGTACAAATTTTTCATTCTAAGAATTGCTGCTTCAACCTCAAGTAGTTTTTAACAGCTGAATAACAAGACAACACAGGAAACAACTACTGTGCAATGTACAACATTGTTTCCAGCAATGTTAAGCTGCAAAAGTAATATTAAATCGTAGCATTCCATAAACAAAGGAATTAGAAGTAATTATGACTCCGTTTCAGGCTTGCCAATCCCCAATTCTTCAGAGGCCCATCAATACTTTAAGTGAAGGAAAAAACCCTGATATTTTAGTCTTCCCAGCTGTACAAACTTTATTTGTGTGTGGCTCTTTATGAGTGCTGAAATAGAGGAAGTAAAAGCAAGAGCGATATATTCAGAATGCAACTGAGACTCATTAGTACTATTTTCTGATTTTTAAAGTTTTTGCATTTATTGCTTTAATAGTGGAAGAGTTTAGAAAAAATATCACCAAATACTTCAACAGATGTTAGGTTTGCTATAATTGATTAATTGAATTTAGGCCTACAAAAGATCGAAAAGTTCCTGTGCTTAAAACTCTAAACTCTACTAAGCATTTTGATTTCAGAAAGTACAAATCCTTTATCTTACTTGCTCAAAGCTGAAGATGAATATCTCAAAGCTGAGCTGATCAAACCACTATCTGTTCTGAAAATGAGCTCCTATTTCTCAAGAGGTATGCTAGCCTGACAACTCTAAAATGTTATGCCATTTTACCAGAAGTGTATTATATGCATCAACAGTACATACTTATTGTTTTCAAAACAACTCTATAAAGCAACACTCTAGTCCTCAGATTGTCTCCCTACAGGCATTCATGCTTCCACTGGGATGTCCAAATCTAGAAATAACAAAGTTAAGTGACAAAGGAGGGGAAAAGAGGTATCTTGAAGGCATGGAATGAGGACAATAAAGTACCTTCAAAAATCTAGGCGATTGAAATATCAATGAGAGACACAAAAGCTACTTCATATTGCACTGTGAGTGGCATGGTCTTGTCCATTCATCTACTCATCTGTTCAGATTAAATTTTGACTCATCCTAACTCCTTAACAGAATGCACCAGGACAACAAAGCTGTTGTTGTCCATTGCCTGCCTCAACCTCTTTCTGTGCACAATAAGAGCTTTATCTCAGACACCACAGTCTGCAGTCCAATACAGTAAAATGAACTAATATGAATTTTAGCTTCTGTTAGTACACCGGGATGCAAACTGCAGGGACTCAGGAGAGCTCCTACTGTCAGCTACTCCTGACACAGAAGAAAGGTAGTACAGACAGAAATGGCAGTAACTGCATCAGCCACCTCAATTCAGTTTTTTCATTTGAACACTCATCTTCCGGTCAACAGAGAATGGAGCATGCATATTCCAACAACCTTCTGATAGGTATCCAAGAGAAAAAGAAACAACAAGGACTCTGTTGGTGATCTTATGTTACCTTTTCCTCCTGAACCGATAAAAATATACTGCACCATTATTTTGTTTCCTGATTTGTCAGCCTCATTTGCCCTTCCAAAGCAAGGACAAGAGCTCTGGGCTCCACCAACAGAATGCAACCTTCACTTTCGGGGGCAGATAATGTTTTGAAGTCTTGATAGGATCCCAGCACTAGCATAAAATCATTCATTTCTTGAAGTCAAGAAACAATAGAGTTCCGGAAACAGGTGGCATTTGTTTAAATTGTCAAATATGCAACAGGGATTAAAAAAATAATGGTAGGAACAGAATCAACAGATTTGAAACAAACACTTTAGACATTTCACACCCTGATTGTGCTGAGCTCCTCCCATAAATTGTTACCATTGAACTTCTGTAGATAAAAATAATCCAATACAAGTACCAAAGAACCTTGTCCTGTGATCTTACAAGTACCTTAACTAGAGTTGCTTTGAAAGTAATCTAAAAAGTTAAATCTTAAAATTCATTCATTCAGCTGGAGGGAAAGGAGCTGGCAAATCTAAGCACTGTGGAAAAGCAGCATACAATCTTTCTATGCAAATTCACTCTCTGTTGTAAACAGCTTTCTAGTCTAATTCAGGACTCAACGCTTCCCCACCCATCTAAAATAAAACCACCCTTTGTAAATACACTTGTCCCTAATGTGTTCCACAGGGTCAACAAATTCAAGCACTAGAAAAGTTGTTGGGATGATGCCTACACTAAAAAAATCCACCCCTAGAACTCTGCCCTCAAGGTGCTGGCGAGATCCTGTTCTTTCTTTGCTTTGGATAAGGCAGTAGTAGACCTGAGATGCTGGAAGTAATTTTAGACTTATTTGGAATTTGATAATTCCATTCAGGAGCCTGGTTGCAAATGGGAATTCACTGCAAAGTAGGTTGAATATTAACCCAAAAAAGAACTTTCTTGAACATGAAAGCTTAACCTCAAGTAATTAAGGAGATGACCTGTAAGATATCCAAGTGATTCAGACTGTAGGTGGCTCGACTAAATTTAATAAATAATTCAGGAAGAGACAAGCAAATTCAAAAAGCCATTACACACCACAAGCAACAGTGGCTTGAAATCATGAATAACCTGACATCTACCTTCTCAGATTCCTGATGAACCTCCAAAAGGCAATGTCCTAACCTGGAGACTGCCAAGTCCATAGACTGATTGTCAAGATTTGTCTCTATACACTGTAGGCATGTATACAACTCCTATGCAATTTTTTTGTTGTTTTAAATTCATTTATTTGAATAGAGCATTGTATCCACAGCATGCACCATAAAAAATGGAATTTGGTACCTCTTAAAGTCAATTAAATTTTTACAATGTTACAAAAGACTGGGGGGAAAAGGAACCATCATTATTTTTTTCCTTTTTTTTTTCTGTAGTTTTATATACAAATTTCCCAGTACAGATCTATTTGCTGCTTTGAATTACAGGATGCTTGTCCTCTGACAAGCTCTCCAAGAGGGTAGAGCAAATCCTAACTGAAAAGCATTGTACACGTGGATGCCCAGTATGAGAAAAAAAGAAGACTGAACTTCTGGCATCACTGCTCAACTAAAACAAGAAAGGAAAACAGTGGACTCTAACAAACAACTACTATTAGCATTCTGCATTTGTTTGTTTGGTTTTGAGTTCTTTCTCTCCAGTACATTTGAGTCGATTTTTCAAAGTTCAACTTAAAACTAACTGCTGTAAACAACATAACTGCCAGGTATGAGCTAACAGTTCTGTAGATGGCTGGTTGCAAGCAATTTAATAATCCCATGAACAACTTGAGGTGTGAGTCAGCAAAGATCATGAGCCCCAGCTGCTAGCGGCAAGAGAAGAATTCAGTGTCCACAAGAAAGGATACCACATTTTAGAACTTTTGACCTATTCTTTGTGGCTCAATTAATAATGATTTCATAAATCATCATAATCCTATTATATTCTTAAATCAAGTATCTGATGCTACCTGAAACATCTGTCATATTATAATTCTCTGCAGGGAAGAAAACCCCAAACTTCAAAACCAGCAGTCACAGAGTGAAAGACATATGCTTTTCAGTGCACTTTCCTAAACAGCACTTGATAATAAAACACAGATCCTAAAAGAAAATGCCGGAATATCAGAATGTATTTATTTGTCTTTTTTTTTTTTTTTAATTCTGAAGAGCATGGTCTTATACTGCAGATATTAGATCTCACAGATATATAATTAGCCATAATACAAAACAGACAGAAACTTGTTAAAGGCATAAGACAGAATTCCATTGAGTTAATAACGTTTATTATTTTCATCTCTAGCCGCCATAAACCAGATAACACAAACAGAATAAAAGAGGATCAAAACAGGGAAATTCCTAGGGAGAGGTCCAGGTGACACAAGTTGGATAATACTAAAAGGAGCTCAGCAAACCTTCTCCTTGCAAAATTAATGCCTGCAGTGTATACTGAGGAAAAAGATAGATGATCATTAAAAACATAGTTTTTGCAGCTGTACCATCCATGTAAAGTTCTATGTTATCTATAAGGTTTGAAACATGTAAAAATCATGCATCCATTTCACACAAAACTCCCACTGGGCAAGACAAATGACTGACCTCCTTTACTGTCAATCTTAAGTATTTAATTTTTGTGCAAAATATTTACAAAGAGGGCTGAGAACAGGGTGATATGCCTAAAAAGCAAACAGCAAAGTGCTATCAAGTGTTGTTACTTCTGAGGAAAACACAGCTGTTAGATTAGGAAAGCAACATTCTCTTCTCAGAGTAAGGGCAAGTTACACAAAACTTTCATTACTATGGCTTTTGAGTGTAATTAATTTGCTGACACTCATCTTGTTATTTTTGCATTGAAAATGCCATCTTCTGCAAAACTTTTCAGTCGCACAAAACACAGTTATAGCTTTACTGAATCACATGCAACTGGAGCTAATAACCATGTTCTGCCATCAAATAGTCATGCATTGCTGCAGATCACAAGCTTCCACAAGCATGTGACTGACAACTCAGAGGAAAGAAGACAAAACCAGCAATTGTTGCTAGCTTGTTTTATTTTTTAATGAGAAAAATTAGTAAAGATGGGGACCACTACTTCCCAAAACAAATTTGCTAGCAAAAAGATCAAAAACTGTAAAAGGTTTTACAGCTTGAGTCCTTTGATGTTCACAGTTAAAAAACCAACCAAAAACATAAGAGCTGTAGATGATTTGAGAAACTAGGCAGTCTGCTTATCCAAGAAAGGCACAGAAATTCCTTACACCTCATGCATAAAATTACTCAAAACTAGGCATGGTATATCTGAAAGTGACTATGAAGATAAATCTGGCTAACTTGCAGCAACATGAAAAAACTACCTAAAATGCATTAGACAGCCAAAAACACAGATAAGATTTTTTTATCAAAGAAGAACATCTCTTCTATGCAAAAATTAAATTCTTGTAAATAAAAGATCATAAATCCTCAAAATTAGAAATCAAAGATAGAAATTTAAAAAAACAAACTAACCCAAACAAATAAATCACTGGATTAAATAGTAGATGGATTAAAGTAAGTGTGAAGAACACCACTATAATTCTGTTTATGTGGAGTGTGTCATGAAGTTTAACTAAAATTACTTCTTAAGTATTTTATGTAATGGGCTTAGTGGAATAAATAAGTTATATTAAAAGAGCAACTAAAAACGCACAGGTTATAGGAAATGCAAATAAAACTGCTCTTACTAGATTTCAGACTGGAAAGCAAAAAGAAGCCAAAAAAAAAAAAATGTTGTGCTTAGTTACTAAAGAGAGACTCTCAACTGCAGTATTGCCTCAAAAAATGTTAATGTAGCTATTGATTCAATTCCAAATATTTTTTATTGGTAAGAAAAAAAAAAAGAAAAAAAAAATCACCTAAATCACTTATATTTAATGCTGAAAGAATCTGAACCTTTTTTTTAAAAAAAAAATACATCCTGACAGAACAAGTCTTGCTCAGACGTGAATTCTCAGTGCTAAGGTGTATTAGGGTAGATATTCAATGCTAAGCTTGAAATAGAAATGTAGTCCTTACAATAAGCCCCTATGCATATATCCATAGGGTTTTACAAATGTTATCAAGTCAGAATATCACTGCAGACTGAAGTAGAACTCGCTGGCCTGCACAGCTGTAGACATTTTTAGAAAAAGGAGGTGAAGGCAGAAGGAGGTACAGAAAAGGATTCATCTACACAAAGCTGTCTTTGATGATAAGCAAACATCTATCTTATTGGGGCATGTTAAAGATATGGATAAACTCTAGGTCACTGCTCTAGGGAGATCAAAAATTGAGCCCTACCCTATAAAAGCGCAGAGTATCATTCAAGCTCTGTTAGACTTGAATTTGATTCCTGTCAGTTTACCTTTTACTCTTACAAGCTTCTTTGATGTACATGACAATCCATCAGGCAATTGGTCCTTTGGAAGCTAGAAATCCCTTCTTTGAAGCTTCAAGTGAAATAAATCAGCTGTCAAGCTTCATGAACTGTGTTTTTTTCCTGAACGGTTTTAAATGCCTGTTTAATGTCCAACCAATAAAATGTCTTCTCTTTGCTACATTCAGGTTACAAGTAAAATGAATGTTGTCTTTGTTCTCAGTCACCTGATTTTAAATGCAAAACCGGATGTCTTTAAAAAAGTTATTGACCAAATCTAAGACATATAACTGAGATACTGCAGATTTTAGTTTAAAAATATACATATACAATATAATTTTAACAGCCAAGAAATAATATGTAGTATGACAAATAGTACCTGCACACCATTTCTCTTTCCAAAGTGGACGAACCTGATGAATGCATGCGGTTTTACACCTGAGTAGCAGCAGCTCAGTGATTTTACTCCCCTACTTTTAATTGCCAGTAAAATTAAAACCTCCCCTCCCACTCCCTGCCAGGAGTTAGTGGAAGACCGTGACCAAATACTAGTCATCTTTGATGACAGTTTTCTGACTACCACAATGTTTTAGGGTGAGGATGAGGCAAACCTTGCAAGTGAAAACAAGCAGTTCAGACCTTCTGTCCAATGACTCAGTCAGGAAAAGGAAAACATTGGAGGGAGAGGAGACTTGAAAATAGACCATAATAATAGATACACTTGGAAAAGACTAAATCCGAGTTTCCTCTCTGCATTACACAGAACTTCTTCAAAAAATACCAAAAAGTCCTACATTCCCTCTTGTACTGCCAAATTATTTATTTTTAGAAGCCACTACTCTTTAAGAACATCTTACTTCCTCTCAGATGTTTTAGGAGACGCATGGGGGCCATGCGGTATGTAAGACTCATGATACTGAATTTAGCCTTTCTGAAGATGGATTGTAATCCAAATTTCTTACCAGTGGGGGTTAGCACTCCAGCTGCTGTGCTACTGTGTAAAAGCATCACTACAACTGCAGCAATGTGTTGCAGTAAAGAGTAGCTGAATTTCTGAACCCTGGAAACATTTCCAGGATTAGCCTGCTGAGGGAGGAGTATTTTGATGACATTAAAGAGGCTTACATTCACGACAAGTGGAGCTGTTCAGTTCTGCAAATGCAGAATTTCTGGTGCGTACAGACACAAAACAATAAGCAGCTAGTAAATTATCCCGACTAAAGTTCAGACAACCATATAGTTAGGAATGCACAAGCTGTAATGAACATATTCCTCTTTTTAGACCTTTAAATACTTAAAGTGCGTATTACTACGCACTTTGGCGGTATTTTGCAGACTTATGTTACATCATAGAAAACTTGTGTACCTTTTAGCAACCCACTGAAACATAAAAGTAGCAGCAGAATTTAGAGGATTCACAGCTGACTCAGTTGACAAAAGTACTGTTGAATACTTTCCGCTACAATAAATCAAGCTATGCCATGAAGACCTAGTTTTTTGACATGCATTTTAAAAGTCTTGCACGGTTTCTATTTATTGAAATTTTTCTGGTTTTGTGACATGAACCATTAAAAAAGAACTGTGAAATCCCCCACTGTATTTCTGACAACATGCTAAAAAAGAAACTATAAAAATGTTACTGCCAGCAAAGCAAAGAGAATACTTACCAATATTAATTTCATCATCAGTTTCAGCATCTCCAATACACTCAAACTGAAAATCTTGTAAAGACTGTGAAAATTTTTGTACTGCCATGGATAAATCTAGAATTCAAGAAAACAAGAAAAAAAAAAAACGAAATCAGAATTACTCCACTAGAACTTCACTGAAGCAAGGCATCATGCATTTCTGCATTAAGTATTTTTTCTGCTTACAAAGTTTTCTTTCTAGTATCTTTTTTGGACATTAACCTCATCTTAAAATCACCATGACCTTTTCAAAATCAAATACTTGAGATATCCTAGACATCTATGAAACAGGATGATGCAAGATTTCAAACATTAATACACATATCACATTGACAACTAAAGAACTTTTATACATTTGAAAAACAATAAATTAGTATAAGAAATTGATGTCTAGTGATAAATTGCATATGTAAGTATACCACTCTTTAAAGTATTGCAATATTAGTTTGCAGATTAAAATAAAGCTCATGACAGTTTTTTTCATTACCACTATCAAAATAATTACATTACAATTATTCTGATCCACCACACTGTAAAGTGTTTTAGTGAAAAACCTTTGTAAAAAGAAATTGAAGAGAAAAAAACCACAAGTGTTTGCCAATCAACATGGTAATCCATGAGACTATTTTCAGTGAATTTCACAAAGCAATCCAATCTTTATAGTGCAGAGTTTCATAATAATTGTACACAAAAAAATACAGAATATTAACCACATTAATCTGTTATCTTCTTTTCTTTCTTTAGAAATACTAATGCAAATGGAGAAATAAATGTGATAATGAATAGATTTGGTAAAGACTTAAAAACACCACCAGTCCAGATGAGTGCAGAAAACCAGCAACAATTTTCTGCATCCTGGAGGCCATATCTATGGCATCTATTTTGATGCTAGGAAAATTGACAATTAAGAATCTGACATCTGCTAAATCTAAGGGAAATCCATGGCAAGGGTAAGCTATGAATGAAAGTCAAGTCATAAATTGTTTTTCAAAAGCATCACATATCTGCCTCCACCCTTGGGAATGGTGAAAAGCTGTCTGGACATGGTCCTGGGCAACTGGCCCTGCTTGAGCAAGGCAGTTGGACCAGATGACTTCCACGGGTCCCTTCCAGCCTCAGTCATTTTGTGATTCTGTGATTTTTTACCCGCTGTTATCGTAAAGCCATAAATACTCATTCACTCAGTGCTGGACACAAAGTTAAGAAGGCTAACCTTCTTCCAGGCAGGAATAAAACCTAACATATAAATATACAAATTGGCCTAATAGCCTAAATCAACACACAAACAACTCCCATACACACAAAACATGATTAAATTTGAATGATCTCCAACAATAAGAACCATTCCACTATCCTAAATGAAATAAGAACTGAAAAATGATTGAAATAAAGATTTTAAACACCTCCAAACAAAAATCCACAAAATAAGATGATTTTTTTTTTTAATTTTAATTAAAGGTAATCACTATCAAGCAAGAAAATCCCTTCCTGGATTTTGCACTGCCCAGAATTTACTCAATGCCTATTCCTCTTGTATTTTTATAGGTAGCTATAGAGTACATCAGTCCAGAAAGAGATCCATCATCTTTAGACAATACAGACATGAACAGATTTTTTTTTCTTCTATTAGTAGGGAATTCTGTATGCATATCTGATAAATAACTAACATGTAAAGAGCTGTGTAAACAAATTCTGTATCTTTCTGATAAAGCACATGGAAAAGAGGAAAGAATGCTACCCAGATTTATTGCATCCTTACTGTACATTTCCTACTGTGCTATACATGAAGATTATATTATTAAGTGTATTACCAAATTGAATGCTAAACAAAAAGTGCTTCCTACTGTTTGTATAGATGAAAACAAAATCATCTTTATAAGATGAAGGACTGCATTTTATGCAAATACAGCCTCTTTCATGGCTAAGTAAATGATTGTTTTACATTTGTTAGAAAGATCTAATCTTGAATTTGTCACAGTAGTATATTTTAAGTTTAAAGGGAAGAAACACAGTTTTATTACTCATTCTTTCACCAAGTTACTCACTGAGTCCCAAACCCTTCTACAAAATTGCTGTATGGCAACTGATGCCAAAAGGAATTACACGGCCTTAATGTAATTGAATGAAAAAGTTTCTATATTGCAAGTACACTGGAATGTAAAAATTAACTCTTGCTAATAGGCATGGAGATTTATTTCCTTTGGACAATCTAATAACTGCCCATGATGAACAGCATCTCTGTGAATGTGAAAGGAAATGAGGGAGCACTGGCTCTCCCCTATCATTCTTCCACATATGCAGGATTTGGTGGAACAAATGTCAAAGTAAAGGAAAAGAAATGTTAAAAATACCAAAGGTGGAGTCTCCATTTTATATCCTGGATTATTGATATATGATGCCAATCTTTCTTTCACTGTGTCAGCAAATCAGACACAGCTTATACATTTTGAACCTGAAGGAGGTACGTTTAACCTAGTTCAGAAATAGTGGATATGAAGAATTAAGGAGCTTATGAGATAACTTGATCAAGTCATGCAGCAAGACATCATTTGGAGATACCTGCCTCTATATGAGGCCGTTCCTAATGCCTTGAGAGTATTAGACAATACCATAATGAGATTAAATCTGTTCAGTGTAGCAAAGAATAAAATGAAGTTACAGGGTCAGATGTTTCCTGTATCACTTATTTACAAGTTCTGTACAAAGTTAATCTAACCTGAAAAGATAAAAAATATTATTATACAGAAAATTCCATCTGACTTGGACAGCTTCCTAAAGGCTGAAATAGGAGTTACTCTCTAAGACTCTCATATTGCAGTTGAATCACCAACATTGGACCAAGTGGTGCTACTTGGTTGTATTTATTACTTTCTTAGGAGCATCACCACTTTAAATGATTATAAAATTATAAACCCAGTCACAGAAAGGAGCAGCTGTGCAGTAAGCATACATTTTCTAAAAGATACCAAAGTTCAAAACTGAATTAAAATGGATTTAAGAGCAATTATCTCCAATCAAGAAGAGGCAAATGATGGACAAAAAAAATGAAAAGAGCAGATAGAGCAAAGACCTCGCCCAGTTTTACAAGATGTCATTTATCCCTGTATAGCCCAAAGTCTTAATGTCACTGAGAGTCCTCAACGCATGCTGCTGCTTCCAGAAGGAAGGCAATCACCACACAAATCACCTTCTTAGAATCTGTGGCATTATTCAGCACTGCCCTTACTCAGCAAATACATTGTAAAGTCATGTCTCTCTTTTCATTGAATCCACATGAACTAGGACATTCACTTAGCTCAGGGCAGTAATTTTCCTTCAAGTAGAGACAACCGATCTTCTAAGTTACTATAAAAAGCTCACCAGCTTTATTGACTGGCAGTATAAATCTATCATCCAGGGAAGGATGGCTGCTCGAAAGTCTCAATGAGCTCACAAATGTTGTTGCCCCTGCTCTTCTGCAGGCACTCAAATGAAGTAATCTCTCTGGGTGCCAGCAAAAGAAGGAAAATGCAACCTGATAACCCTCATTTGCCAGAGCGTTAATATGTATTTTCTGGGAGTACTCACCTCTACCATTTGTTCCCTGCTTTCTCCAATTCCAAAGAAGGATTCAGTTCCATTTTGCAGTGAAGCACATAGTCAAGAGTAGCCATCTACACACTACATACTGTCAGTGCAAGGAGATAACTGCAACAGTTGCCTGTTTTAGTCAGGGCTGCAGCAAGTCAATGGGCCAACAAGATTTTTTTTTGTGGAGCTGACAGAGGAAGTACTAAAGAAGCTACCACACTGTGACCGGAAATAATAAAAGAATAACTACAACAAAGCTTAACCACAACAAAGTAATATAACACCAGTATTGCATATGGATACATACAATAGCAACCATCAGTACCATAATGCCAATGAAAGAATAACAAAAGTCATCATCCATTCAGGAAAGTCACCAAGGAATCATGAAATGCACTACTCTATTGTACTTCTCCTTGAAGTTTTATATATTTGATTAATCTACTTAACACATATTTTTCAATTAAAAAAAGCAAAAAAATCCTCTGGATTATTCTAGAAGGCAGGTTTATTTAAGACTCACTTTCTTTGAAATTGCCAAAGAGAAGTATGTAATATGAACTGTAATATATTGACTTATTTTAGGTATCAGGGCCTTACAGCTGAATATAGAACAATAAAACTATGATTCAGATCCTTTGTATCACCAGAACTGTTCTTCCACTTTCTTGTCCCAGATTTGTTAAACAGATCATAAAATAATTTCTTATTTAGAGTCTTGAGGAAGAGGAGAGAACAATACATTGCAACAATGTGATGAAATGACAGATGATATTTCCCGAAGGATGAAAAAACAAGTGTATGCTTTGGCATGGCACAGCCTGTCACAACAAGGACAAAGTCCTACAGATAAGGACACTTTAATAGATTTCCACAAGTCGGTAAACACAATTAATTGTTTTATTGGGCTCGGAAGGTTGTAATTTGTTTGGTTTTGCCAGTCTGGAAGAACAGCAGAAAGTCCAAACTTTTGACAAGGATCAATCAATCTCCAAAAGCAGAAACTTTGGAGCATTTGCAGAGGACTCATATCCCTACCCTAGTAGCAGCCTGCAAGAAAGTGTTCTCAGCAAACACATCAAAGCCAAAGTCTTTCCTCTTGTTTGCTTACAAAGATGACTTTATTAACAAATGGAGTTCCAATAACCAATGTTCTTCCTGACTGATGTCAATCATCCTGGGAAAGCCTGGTGTCATTCACTGGGTTAATAAAGAAAAACAGCAGTTGAAACCTAGTGAGAAGATTAAACATGCTTAAATGAACTCCTGAGCACCAGCAGGAATGCAGTAAATGGGACTTCAAACAACAGACACTCTGGCTAATACAGTAACAGCAACATATCTGGCTATCTGACACAAAGCTAGTTATTATTACATGGCTTCAAAGACAGTAGAAGCAAAGGGGTGATGATTGACCTAGCAGGATATCAGACGCAATCCTTCAGTCAGCTGAATTTCAGGACAGCTGAAGACTGGAAAGACCACGTACAGTCACCTTTGGTGTTTCAAACCTTTGGGGCAGTATGAGTCCACCATCAGATATGACTAGATGCATTGTGGTGCTCTGCTTGATGAGATACTTCATTTGGTCGTGCACTGACATACAAGTTTGTTAAAACCCAAGCTATTTCAGCAAAACTCAGCATTAAGGCATTGTAATATGTGAATAAAACACAGAAATTGAACAGTATTGCCAGAGTACTTGATAAAACAGCATGCTAAAATGTAGAGAAACATTTATCTAGTTTGTTGTCTTCTACTCCTCAATATCTGAAAATGAGTCATTATTATGGTTATTTTTAAATTGCTTTACAAACAGATTTATTTTCTTGATTTATTTCTTAAACAACTCTCATTCTATAAACAATTGTTCAGGCTAAATTATCTAAACACTTTAAAAAAGTAGTTTTTATATGAGAGACATTATTATTATTAAGAAATAGCAGCTATGAGCATGATTTGCTGTATTCTTACCACACTAAATGACAGAAGCAAGGAAGCATTTAAAAATCATAAAAGTGAAAAAAGGGCTTTCAGTATTACAAATATAAATCTGTAAAACACTATTTATTCAGGAAAATGCTTGTGAGATACATGGCTCCTTAAATAGTTCATGACATGCTCTTCTACAGTGAAGATGAACAGGGAACTTCCTTGGCTTTGTTATTTTATGAGGCAATGAGCTTCAAGGATTCAAGCTATATCAACAGCCAGAAATAAGCCGGAGGAACAAGAACACCCCACTGGGAAGCACTGAACTTCAACAGCTTCTGTGTTTGCTACAGTCAATTTGATTGTAAGTAGAACATGTCACAGTGGGATATCTTTTTCCACACCATAGACTGTAAACACAGAAGCTGGCAGTACAATTATGTTTAGGCAATATGAATGATTAGTGCAGTTAAAAGCAGTGATCATACAAGATTGCGTATATCACTACTATATTTCAGATTTCTTCCTGGCTTAAGGGCTTTCTCATTAAAACTCCCAGCTTCACAGTAGTAGCTCCTAATTCAGAGAAAGGCACCAAAATGCATTTTCTTTGCAATTTTTGCCTTTCCACTTTTCATTGCTCACTAATAATTTAAAATTAAAAATAAATTATTATCAATAGTTTTAGGTAATTATCACATTTAGAAAAATCTTCCTGCTCGTAACATGTATAGTGCAGAAATAAAGGCACAAATAAAGGGACCTGAAAATGTCTTACAAATCAGCCCAAAGCAGCAATCCTGAGCCTGGCAATGTTGGCACATACGCCAGTAATGCCATTAATTCCTTCAACTGCATATGAAAAGAATTCTGAGGTTTGCTGCCAGAACAGGTAATCCCAATTTAATAAAACATCACCGCCATAACATGTCCAGATCACCTACAGTTAGAGAGCAATCTACAGTGCACATTAAGATGCCTTCTAAACACTGACAAAAAGATCTGTAGAGTCAGCTGATGCGGCTTCTGACGTCTTTAGTTTCATGGCTTTCAATTCTGGAGTCCTTCCTTTGAATGGAATATTTTCCATGGTATTTCTATTTTTAGAAGTTTACTTGATGAAATTATTTACACACACTTATTATTCTTTACTTCTCAGCTGAGTTAATTTCCGGATCATATAAACTTTTCTGATTGTCATAAGAGAAACAAAAAAAGACAAAAGAAAGAAAAAAATCCTCTCCTCTTATGAGTGACCACATTTTATCCAAATTCAGCAGAAGAATTTAATCTGGCAGAACACAGGGCAGGCTGGCACAGAGTAAAGACTATCTGCAAGGGCTGATGGAGCTAATGCTGGCCACCTGCCACAATGCTTTTTTAAAGAATCCACAAGAAATCACCACAAGGGAATAGAGAATCCAGTGCCCAGTGCCAGAGATTTTGTAGCTCTAGGGCCACTGCTCTGTATTGACACAGTCTTTCATTGTTGCTCTCAATAAACTCTTTATCCCCTTTATTTGCCAGCTTCAACAGTGCATATTCTTTGCCAACTTGCTATTCATGGAACAATAATAAGCAACTAAAACAAACAACTCTCTACCAACTCCCAACCCCTACAATCCCACATTACTTTTTTACCTTAGGCTTTATGCTTTGCTCTTAATTTCAGGGAAGCTAATTTCTTCCCACAATCTCCAGGGAAAGGACATCAGGAGAATAAGTCAACATGTAGCCCATGCATTGCCGCATTCCTCTGCGGTTACATAAGGCACTGAAATTTTTCAGTGTCATTCTCTTACTCATGAATATTTCCATGAGAAAAATGCACAATTTACTTTCCCATTCTAGAAAGCACTGAGAAATCCCCTTGATCAAATGCAACAAAATCCCCACTTTCTTAACACTGTGAGGCAAGAGCTACTGAAAAGTCTATGTTCTATAAACTCCATAGCTATTAATACCAACACTGTTCAGTCACAACTTCCTTATGTTAGACACTTGTGCAATACTTTGGATATTCTTAGTCCTTCTCTACAGTTAGGAACTAAATCTAATACAGTCTTGAGGACACTCCAAGAATACAACACTAATGTTTAATGAGAGGGGGATTTTTACACCACATTTGCATGCTTACTTGATATAAAACATATTAAAACTTCCCTGAAAAAGAACTGTTGAACCAAATAATATTATACAGACAAAAGACAATATTGATCATATTCCATCCCTCTTTTCACTATTCCTCTCCTTACCCCACTCACTTTGTGTGTAGATGTGGAAACCTAACCTTATTCACATAATCAGAACAGAAAGAAATGAACTTGAGTTTAGTATGCAAAAGCTGTAGTCTATAAAATTACTAACTTGTTTTGACTAATTATAAATACATGAAATAATACAAATGCACCTGAAAATGTATGTCCTGTAACCCTTAATGTGGAGGACACAGTACAGTACATACTGTTCATCTGTTTCTCTGAAGTAAAAGGATGTATGTAACTTCATAGCCCTTTCTCATATTAAGTGATGTCATTTTGTTTCAATACTCCCACATTCTTGTATTTTATTTCTCATTACCTCATTCTTACAAAATCTTTTCTCAATATTTTAGTTTATAAGACTGTTTAACAATACTGCTGCATTTGATTAGAAAACAAACTGACTTTGCAGGGAATTACCATGGTTTAAACCTTTCAATCATCAAACCATATTCACAGAATTACACTTTACAAGTGACTAATCACATGGTACAAGGCAGAACAGAAATTTTTCCTTTACCACCACTGCAATTTTTTACAGTCTTTTTCCACAAATATTGCTACAATTTTCAGAAAGCATTTGGTTTCCTTTTACTTCAGAAATTGTAAAGATTGGCTGTAGGGTATAACCTAGTATTTCTAGCATATTATTATATTTTTCTAAATTACATTCAACCAAAACATTTCTATACAATGACAGTTTTGCAGATATGCTTATTGTCATCCCGTATACTTTTTGATCAAGATCCACTGTAAAGGCCTGAAATATTCCAACATTTCTTCTGTCTTGGAGAAAAATAAATCTTAGAAAACAAGCATATTTCCCTACTTTTTTTTCCATTCTCAAATAATTAAATATCATTACTAACTCATCTGCACTCTCAGTATTTTACCTCTCTGTTGATAAAACTACTCCATAGTTCTCTATCAGGAAGGTCTCAAAGATTCCTAAACTTTTATCCCTGCAAACTTGCTTTGACCCTCAACATACTTTCTCTTGCTCCTTCTGGGGATTTTAAATACTCTTTCATGATCTTCCACATTCTTCCCCCACCCCATAGATGTTTATTTCCCAGAACAGTGTCAGACTTTTCCAGGGAAAGGATGTGTTGGGTCCACATTCCAATATTCTCCCCCCAGACTCTTGCAATGAAACATGGTTTATCAGGCATGATACGTCATTTCTCACTCCTCCTGGCACATCCCAGCAACACTGAACAGGCAGAGAAGCATCACAAAAAAGAGGACAAAGAAACTAACAGCAGATGCTGCCAGAGGTTGAAAAAGCAGAGAGTGATTTCCTGTCTGGCAGCTAGGGAGTTGCCAGAAAAAACATGGGAATTCCCAGATTTTTAGTGCAATGTAAGGTATTGGTGCATCAGATGATCTTACAGTAGCACTTGAAAAGACATCTTTCTCTGTTTGTTCTTAATTTTACCATGCACCCAAAGAAATTTAAAAAATACATGTGCCTATTTGCAGACAAAGAAATATGTGATATGAGAATATAATTAAAACCTATGCTGCAACACATTTTAAGGAGCCAGAGTTCTGACTATCTGACCAAGATCAGTTCTGCCAGTTCAGTGTTGTGCACACGTAAAATGAGATACAATGTCTCCACTACCACCCCTACTCAAATATCTATCCAGAGGAAAAAAAAAAATAGGATTATTTCTGGTATGAACAGGGAGCTCTAAGAAGCTGCTTCTATGAAATCAAGAATAAATCACTGCAGCAATTATCATACAGATCCTCAGCTGTAAAAAATTCTGCAATATATCTTTCAATGCTTTTATGTTCCATGATTTTTACATTAAGTAGATTTCTCTGTTCTGTGAAGAGAGCTGCTCAAAGGAGGATCGGTCCCACTGGCCTGTGCTGGACGGCGGGGGAGGGATGAAAGGAATGAAAGCAGTTATCAAGGCATTTGTAAGTAGTGAGCTCTTGGAACAACATTAGAGTTGAGGGTCATGGGAAACAGAAGCATTGCTCACCCTTCTTCCTGGCAAAGTTTTCTGTGCTTAGGCAACAAAGTAAAATGTTTTGTAAGACCAGAAGGAGGAGGAGAGGGAAAAAAATTAAAATGTGTATATTTAGCTCATTTAAAAAAGAAGAGAATATTATCACTTGGCTTTAAAGGAAATGAAACACTTTCCATATGAAATTCTTTCAGGCTCTCAAAGCTCAGGAATACAATTCTTGATTAGATTCTTTTGATCAGACAAGTAATATCACAGTCACATGTACTTCAGTACTGCACTTAACAGGGGTGGGGGTGTGAGAGCTCTAATACACATACACAAACAGATGTAACATTTGTTTAGGGAGTCAGATATGCACTTCCACATATGGAGGGCAGAACTGAGATTCCTAATCAAGCAGGATTTTGCTCAGTGATGTTAAATGCCACTCTAAATGTCTTGACCAAACTTGGCCTAAAGTAAGTTTTTTTCCATTCAGTCTACCATACAACCAGTGCACTACTACACACAGCTTAGCTACTTGTCACTACTTAGAGAGAATGGATACTAAACACATGTTTCATACAGCAAACAAGCTTAACATGCTAGTTTAAACTGTCCTCTCCCTTTAAAATATGAAAGCAATTCACAAACTGCAGATATGAGAGCCAAGAAAGCACTTAAAAGCCTTTTAAAGATACATTTTTGAGGGTTTAAATTAAATCACTTGCAGTATCATAAATTCAAAAAACTGTTACCAAAATACCCATATTCTAAAAATGGGGGGGAAAAAATACAGCTGAATGAAATATGCTTCATTAACTAATGAAATGCACAACTACAAATCAGTTTCACCAGGTGAGCTCCTGCTTAAATAAGTCAGAATTAAGTGTTCCCAAGGAGTTTGGGGTTAACTCCAATTTACATGAGAATATTTCCTTAACCCTTATAGTTTTTGCATTTTACTTTCCAGATTTATTGCATTTACCTAGAGAGAATCAGAAATAACCCCTGTAAAAACCAGTAGTCATATGATGTTTCTTTTTATATATGAAGCCACTTCAAAGCACAGGATCTTTGTATTAAAAAAAAAATAGAGAGAGAGAGAAATATCCCTCAAACTCATTTTACTGGATTTTTTACTTAACTTCTCAGACAAAAATAAGGAATTTGAGTGACTTTCAGCAGAAGTGTGTCTAGTTTCTCTTAAGTCAACTAACTTGTAAGAAGGACCAACTAGCTTTCTACATAGTTCATGTACCATTTTTTTAAAAATTATAATTCTCTGGAATTTTGTTCTACTTTCCTCTCACAAAAAGATTTAGGAACATATGAAAACATCCTCTTGTTATCTTCCTGGCAGAATGATATCCTTTAATTAATAATCTTACCATCCATTAGTACTAGTAGTGTTTATATTATGGCATGTGTAATGAGTTCTGAACGAACTACTATCACGAACAAATGAGACCTTGTCATTAAAACAGATATAAAATAACTGGGTTGTTTTATTACTCTACACTCAGGCATGGTCAAGAAACATATTCAATTCTAGTAATTATTTTAAACTGGGGGAAAAGAGAAAGATCATTAATGCCAATCCATCAAGCCACAAGAGACCTGCACTTAAAAACTATACACAGATTTTGTCTCACTCCTTGACACTCTCTTGATATTAAAGGTACAGGGAATTGAGGCAAAGGTACATGGTAAGCAAATGGCAAGAATACCTTGTTTAAAGAAATGCACAAGCAGCAATCTGCCTGAAAGGGGTAACTGGGGAGCCACAAGAGTTCTACAAAATGACAAGCAGTACAGAAATGATGGTTGTTTCCCAAGTGGAAACAAAAGGCTGTCTAACAGAGCAGGAAGCAAGCTTAAAACAAAGCAAGAAGATGCTTTTTCTTGACATTTGTAGTTAAATAATGAAACTCACTATAACCAGATACTTTGGATATTAAAAATGTATGTAGCCTCAAAAAAGGACTAGACAAGTTCACAGAAGAAAAATCCACTGAGAGCTATTAAAGACATAACTAACCCCTTGCTCAGGAAATCTTCAAGCCCCAAACCACTGGAGGCAGTGGAAGCCTCACTACACTCTGCCTGCTATTTTTCTGTGCCTAATACAGTCAGTGCCATGCGTGAGAGAAAAACAGAACCCACTGCACAACACTCACCCGTATCTAGAGACAGGATGCAACACCAGATAAGCTTCTTGTCCAATCCTGCACAGTTGTCCTTATGCTCTTTGTAGGAAGATTTGGACACATATTTTGTAATTGCTTCAATGCCTCCAGACACCATTAGCTGATGACCACCACCTGCTAGTAGGAGGTTATCACTGTCATGGATGAGCCGATCCATGGAGTAAGCCCTCTTTAGCCACCTATCCAGGGTCATCTGTTTGAGCAACAGGCAACAACAGGAGAAGGAGCTGAGTTCACACGGAAAAAGTACAGATCATGAAAATGTTCTGTCTTCCCGGCTGAACCACAACGAGATATTCTCCAGTGTATGGGCAACGGCAAGTAGATGAAAGTTGTATTATCTCCAACAGCTCCAGAGGCAGAGGATGTGGGCCATTACACCTTTAGTTATATCACAAGGCTGTAATTCTTCCAGCAAGGACTTTTTTAGTTATTTGTACTATGAGGTAAACTAAGTATAACTTTTTACAGTAATATAACTGTATTAATAAATAAATAGCTGACAAAAAGTTGATTTGGACTACCAAGTCCAGATGGCTTCAATGAAGACTGATTATAAAGCTGAATTCTTTGCACATGTATATTATCTTCACCCTTCTCCTTCAAAAATGTTCCTAACTTATTCCTAGCATGAGGGCAGTCACTATGTGGACAACTATTACAAGACTCTTTTTTTTTCTTCAGGGTTCAGTATTGCTCTTTCCTCCTCCCATTATTGCTCACTGCCTAGCATCCAAGTCCAGTAATAAACATAGAATTATCTCAGCCTTCAAGCAAGCCAAGTCTAGAAAAATAAAAGAAGTACACTTTTATGTCATATCCAGCTCCATTACCCTATTTACAGATGGAAATGCTGAAAGCAAGACTGCCTAAGGCCACACACCCCAAACTCGTGATTAGGGAGGCCCTTCTAGTTCTGAAGTTCTTGCCCATTATTCCAGATGCCATTCTGTCAGACCAGGAGATGTTAACTAGAGCTGCAAACAACACAACTTCTCACACTTCCCTGTCACCACAAAATCTGCACCTTCATTCTTCCAAGAGGGCACAAGTTTGAAAAATAGTTTTATATTAAAGAGAGCGAAGAAGATCCTAATTTCATTGAAATAAATAATAGAAAAAAATAAGCACCACAACATTGTTTTGATCCATTTAATGCAGCCCCTACAGAAGGCCTGGCTACTCCAGTTACAGCAGTTAGTGTTCTCTGTTTCAACTCAGTCTCCATGAAAATGAAGAACACCAGACACACAAATATGCCTACTTGCTTAACAGTCATTTGCTAAACTTTAGTTCAAGCACCTTAAAAAAAAAAAAAAAAAGAAACAAAATTGTGACAGAAGTATTAAGGTTTGCACAATTAAACTCCAATGTTTCTAAATCAGAAGATTCTACATTTAATTTTAGTATAGGATTTTTGCATATACAATGTTTCCATCAATTTTCAGGTGCTGCAGGATGTTACTTCTCTTTCTCCAAAAACATATAAATTTCCACCAACTAAGATTCATTCCAACTAAGATTTCAATCCAACTTCATCACAGCTCCATCTCAAGAATCAATATCTCAAGGAATACAGAAGAAAGTGTTTACTTGCATAGAAGTTCTAGAAGAAGCCTACAGAGGTTTTCACTAAGAGAAGTGGGAAAAAATTACTTCTTTAAAGATACAAAACAACACTGAAATAGCTGATAACAAAGCTTTTGGAAAATAGCCATCCATCTTGTTTCCACACACAATGGAAAAGTCAATAACAAGCCAATGAATCAATAATTCACTGAGAGAAGGAAGAAAAAAAAAAACAAACAGAAACACTTTGAACCTGAACCAGTTATTTTATATTATTCATGAAGGAAAACTTGGTGTTTAAACCTAGAACTGTATTTTTATCCAAAGACTGACTGCAGAATTGCAGAATGTCCCTAATCTCACCACAACATCATTTTCCCTCAAGCATGCTGTAAGAAGTTGCACTTGGAGGACTAGCTTTGCATGCCTCACAGTTTGTTGGCCAGCTGGATTTCCATTCCATCACAGCCTCCTCCTCTCCCTTTTCTCAATGAAAAGTGGCTTAAAGAAGTTGTAGACTTATTTCAAATGCCCAGCAGCACTATGACTTCCTTAGACTCAATTTAATACAAGTGGGAACTTTTCCATGAAAGTATACTTTTCAAAAACCCTGAGAATTCTTAGCAAGCTTAAAACCAAAAAACTTCTGTAACTGCACACAATTCTGAAATCATTGATTCCTTTTAAAATGGAACTGGAATTCTCTGTAAAGTGAAAAGTTTCAGTTTAGGCAACGTTTGCTATTTACAATGAGCAATACGAACCAAATAAACAGAGCACAAACATGGTAGTCTAGATTTTGGACACTGCCTCCCAAATGCAGAATTATTTTTTCCTTCTGTGAGCATGTAAAATGCTTAACTGCAATGGATACTCTTTTCAGAGCTCCATGTCTGTTGACTGTAATCCTTTTTCATCTGCAGTTGAACACGTACATAAACATGAATCAATGAAGAGTCTCTGAATTACTTGAGAGAATTAATTTAACAGCCAAGCAAAACACCTTCTTCCCAAAACATTCATGTTAGCTTCCTTGACATAAGCAAACAGAGCACATTAAAATACTGGCTGCAAGAGGAGGAAAACACGGCACTAACTAGCCAGGGGAGGGGGTAGAGATGGTGTTTTTTATTTTTAATTATTTTATTTAAAATTACAGCCACCAATAAGCAGATGGTTTTGAAGGTATCTTTGGGTCTAATACGCAGAGCAAGACATAGTTTCTCCAAAGTCAATTCTATTTTGTGAATTGTATCTAAATTAAGGATGCTCAATCTATACATTCTTAAGAGAGATTGTAATGACTCCTGCTGACTGGTACAGTAGCTCAGCTATTAAGGATTCTGATCCTTTGACTCCCTAAACATACAATAGCATCTCTTATCAAGCCAATTATTCACAAAGACAGGCTTGCTAAATCCTTTTACAAGCACCTTCCAACACAAAACAATACTCCTGGGGTCCACTCTGCACAGACAAGAGCCCAGAACACTGAAATAATCAGAGCTACCTCTGTGATAGCCGGTCACACTCATTACTTAGTAGCCAAAGAGCTAGCAAATTTAACTTTGATATCATACCCTCAGGCTAAACATATAAATTAATCCTGTGTATTCTGCTGTTAATTCCCATAATGTCTGAAAATAAAATTTAAAAAAAAATCACTGTGGAATAATAATTATAAACGGGGTAAAGACAAGCAAAGACTGCTCTCAAAATTATTGTGGGAAACAGTAACTATAAATATGGATGAGAGAATCAACATGAAGTTTGACATAAATAGCCTCATTGAGAATTATTTTCCTATTGGATTTGGAGGTCACCAAAATATGCACACAGTTACTTAGAAATAGAACACCCACTAAGTCAAAAAAAAACGAGGACTTACAGTGCCAGTTTTTCAGTAATGACACGCAAGGTGCCTATTTTTTTTTTGTGCTAATCCTTCCTCCTCCTAACATAAAAAATGAAACTTCTCTTCCCTCAAAGAAAAATAAAATCCAGTAATAACCCTCAAAAGTTCAGTCTTGGCAAGAAAATTTAGTAAAGATTTCAGTTTAAGAAGTCTCCTTGAACCAAATTACCCAAGTGGCTAAAAGATTACGCAGCTGCTAACTTCACTAGTTGGTATACAGCTTCCCAATAAATACATCTAAAAAAACATTTCATAATTTGTGGGTTTGTCCTACTGCATGAAAAAAAGAGAATATGTTTCTGGATGTGCATAATAGATTCTGGTTTTTATCATTTCTCCACAGATAAGCAATACCTCAAGGTGCTTGCACAACAGCTTTTTGAGTGAAGAGAGATTTATTTCTGAAAAAATCACATTCCACTGAGAATTCAAGAGCATTTAGCTCTTGCTCTTTTATACTTCTGAAAATATCATTAGCAACCTACATAATCCTTATAATATTTTACAGTCCAAACAAATATTTTTATTTAAAGATCAAGGTAGGGCAGTAGTAGAGCTGTAAGGAAGTTAGCAAAATCTCTTCTTTTAGCTTCAGTTTTGCTAAGTACTGAACTCAGCAAAGTGCATATTCCAGCTGTGTAAAGTATTTATCTTGAAAGAAACACAAGAGGATGTGGGCTTTAAGCCAGTAAAATACTCAATCATCTGGAATATCACAGGACAGACCAACCAAACTGGTTTCACAACTGCCAGCGCACAAAGGCAGCAACAAGTACTTAACTCAGTTGCCACAGCTTCTTATAACGGAATCAAACTTTTCTAGATTTTCTATATTAACACTTCTTTCTCCTTTCTGAATCTCCAAGGAGTCTTCCTATTCATCAGATCCATCATAAAACCTAGAGATCAAATTGTAAAAAGGGTGTTAACACTGAGTAACATATTTTGCTGATGATACATGTATTCACAATTGACTTTCATTTTTTCCTTTCTTGAAAAGCAGAAGGATGTCAGAATCTTAAATGCCAAGAAGGCAAGGTGATATGGGAAATTATATTTAGGAAGCACACACTAATGCACATAGCAAAAAAAAACATATCCACATAGTGATGCTATTTACATTAGCTTTAATACTCCTTGAAAGATCTTGGGAGTCACTGCAGGTAGTTATTTTATAATATCAACTCAACAATCAGCAACAGTCACAAATATTAAGGCCTAATAGGGAAAGAATGCCAAAAGCAGAAACTATCACTATCTGATGCGATGCATTCTTGCTTTGAATATTCCATGAAGTTTCTTGCAATCTAACTCAGAAAGGGCATAGTTACCACAAAGAAGGTACAGAGGACAACCAGAGGACAGATTTGCTAACTTAAAAGCAGAAACTAACTAGAGTGGAACTTTTCAAAGCAGCTGGGAGCAAAACATGAAAGAACAAAGAAAGAAATGAAAGACCTTAAAAAAAATATAGCAAATCCAAACCCAGATGAACAAGGCAGGCAATATATACAGACAACAGTTATTTCTCATAGAACAAAAATTGCCATTGTCAGATAAAAAAACAAGCAGCAGGGCTACAACAAAGGAAACATTTTTGCTCCTGCAGTGCACACTTAAATCATGGAACTCCTCACCTGCTGTCGCAGACTGCTGCGGAGCCTAACAGGACACCTGGATTTCAACCCAGGTAAGATAAATCCCTTGGGGACACTTGGGGAAACTTTAGCAGAAGGCTACACAACTTAAAGGTTCTCCTTGTCTGACTTATAGAAGCTCAGTACTTCTGTGCGGGTCACCGACTGGCCAGTTCTATTCTCAAAGTTTGAAGGCACAGTGCATGGCTCTGTGGGACTGCACAGGTGCTGACACAACTCTAAACCTAAGTATCCTCACAAAATCTGAAGCTTGCATCTCAGTAATAATAAGACTTAACTACTGACTATATTAATTTGTTTCATGGCGAAACAATCTGGTTTTGCAGAAGTGCTTATCAATTTATGGGGTTTTGTTTGTTTAAAAAAGCCCTAAACTTTCCATATACTTGACATCCTTTTAGAAGCAGAAGCAAACTTCTGAGAGACCAAATTCCGTGTTGTAGATCTGGATCTCACCATAAATCTTCCCTCTTAAATTTCTCTGAGAAGCACAAAGACAGTTCTCACTGGAATAAATGAGGAGTTACAGAAGTACAGGACTTCATATTTAAACAGCCAATATACTTTTAATGAAGTTTAACAAAACATTATGACAAAATTTCTGCTGGCAGCACAACGTACAGCAGCATAAAAAATTCTACTGCACTGATAGTAGGGATTACCTGAACAATCTGTTTAGCTTCAGAAAAAAATGAACGCCTACGCTATTTTGATAAACAGTTGAAAAATCAATTGTTTTAAGATAACACTCCTACACTAAAAAGTGCCTGTTTTATAAGTACCCAAATCAAGCAAATTCAAATAATAATTCAAATGTTAAAAATGGTATTTAATGTTTTTATAGATAGTAATTTTTTTTAAATTTCAACCTAAAGGCATATGTAGAAACTGAGATGGAAGTGAAATGCCTCCATAACACTTAACAGACATTTAAATTACTCAACACCTGCTTATATACAGCAAAAAACCAAAGTACTAGTTACAGAAAGATGTACAAGTTGAAGATAAATCTCCCCAAATCACAGGTTTTATTTTACTGTGGGACAACTGTGACAAGAAGAAAGGCAAGAACTTGGCATACAACTGGTTTAACTTTGATATCTGCCATGAATCCAGACATGGGATTGATAAATAGAAACTCCAACTCCCACTGATGCAGAACCTCATAGTCTCTGCCCATCTGCACTGTACTCAGCCCCTCTGGCATATCCCACAAAGGGGCAGGGAGATCAAGATTTATATCATTTAATATGCTTTAAAAAGATAACCAGACCAACCAACCAACCACCCAAGAAAATATGAAGCCACTAAAACATCATCCCCCCTCAACCCATTCACTAGTAAGAGTAACACACTGCTGTCTTGTCTTTTATTGCATCTGTACAAATGCATTGTTGTTCAAGTGCCATTTTGATTTACAAAGGGACAAGAGAAGTGTTTGTCAAAATATCATGGATTCCTTTAAATGTTCAAGAAAACATTGCAAAACTGATGTTCAACCCAGCAACACAGTACTCAGAGCTCCATAATGAGTCGTCAAGAGAAGTGACAAAAGTAGGCATGCAAGGGAGTTTTTATTGTAAAACAGTCTTGAAGTCTCAAGGTGCATTGACAACTCTGGCTTCTCATAAAGAGCATCAGAGAGGCTTTGAAGTGTCAGTGAGGAGGAGCTGTGACAGCATAATGCATATTTCACTGACAAATGATTTGGAAGCTGTCAGAAAGCTGGTGGAGGAAAAAAATCCACATGATCTGCAATGCCATTTTAGTAAATTTAAGATGATTACCATTCCCAGGGAGATTTGGGATATGCTGCATTAAGAGACAAGAGTAAAACTAAATGAACCAACAAAATAAAGAATTACATTGTTGCTGTGCTGTAGCAATGCAAACAGTATAAGAATAAACACATTTTAATCTGCTGTATTTCAACTACACACAGAAGGCATGACACAGAAAAAGTAGCACTATGTACAGTTATCAATATTATATGAGAATATAAAAAATGGAAGTTCTTAGGTTGTATGGAGCTAAAGTAAATCAGTAGATCCTGCGAATTTGTGAGTTTAATTTACTTAGACCAGAGACCAATGTGTCTCTTGGATTACAGAGGAAAAAGAATGGCAAAAAAATGTACTTTTACAAGACTTGTAATTTTTCAATTCTCAATTAGACCTGAAAAAATAAATGCTAAACGAATTTCTTGAACACGGCCTTAACATTTTTATCTTTCATCCTGCAATGTGGGGATAAACAAAAGATGGTAAGACTTAGACGAACATCCCATCAGTTAATGGGACAATGAGTTGTGTCATGCTGGCTAGGGTGCAGAAGATGGCATCTTCAACCAGCTAAGCAACAGAAGTTATAGCTTAAACATCAAACTCAAAAATTCTGTATGAGTGAATCAGGGAATCTCTCAGCATACAACGAAGATTTGGCTATGTAAACAGGAAATATCCTGCTGTGTCTAAACGCCTCTTCACAAAATGAAATATTTTGGATTTCTCATTTGACCTTAGGCTCCCAAACAGCACAAAGATGCAGCAGCTCTAAGCTCACGTAGCAAAAAGCCAACCATACTGACTTGTATTTGTGAGAAAACTTTGTTAAGTCTATTGCCAAGCTTACATTTATGCCTACAAGAATCAGTTTAGACACACTTCTGCATTCTTACGTCAGTTTCCAATCAAACCAGTCATTGTACTAGATGACAAAACACCGTATACACAAGAACTGTGAGAATTTTAAGGTTCTTTAAGCAGCTCAGACTATCCCTATCTCAACAGGATAACAAAGCTAAGCTATTAAACCCACTTTCCTGACATTAAGGATCTTTGAAAAATGTTAAGTTTGCTACCTTTACATACATGTAAGACAGCAACTTGAACTGAACACATTTAATGTCTGTAGATATGAAAAGAAATATAGCATTACCATCTTCAACTATTTGGTTTTGTTTCAATGTATATTTCCACAGGCATGTACATACTAAAATCATATAGTCTAGTGTTCAAAACTAAGAAAGAGAAAAGAAAAAAAAACTAAAACAACAAAACCAGACACTAAAAACATCCCTCTAAGACAGTTACTACAGCATAGCACCTCCATTTTGAATCACAATGCTGATACCAAAGTAAAGAGTACCAGAAGGAAACATCTGAGGCCTAACTTGCAAGTATTTTAAACATGAAAAACATTAAACTAAAGTAAAATGTCTTAAGGATGTATTCTTCACAGATTTCAAAGTTTCACTCACACATGTACATTCAAGGAATGTAACTTCATGACTTGCAAGTAGACTGAAAATATTTCTTTTTAAGGCAAGAAAAAAAACAATGTGATCAACAAGCCCTGCTACCCTGAACAGGAGTTTCAGGATTTAATACTTAAGTCCAACAGGTATAAGCGAACAAAACTTCAACTTAGGGGAAAAAAAATCTAAACAATTTAAGATTTTCCAGCAATGAAAAGTCCATTATAGTCTTAAGGAAGCATCTTACTAGCTTTGCACTTGCAGGTTTATAATCTTAATTTGTATAGCTTCTGCCAAGTCTTGGATCTTCATACACCTTGGTCTCCTAGCAAAACCTCCCATCAAGAATTTTTCCTTTTATATAAATAAAAATATAAATATAAACACAAAAAATATATAAATATAAATAAACCTTTAACTTTCAGATTAAGTAATGGTGAAAAACATGTGCTACATGGTGTTCATGGTCTTCAAGAAGCTGAGGCATGTTTATATGCTCTTCAAATGTTCAAAAGGGTCTTCTTCGTGCCTTCACAATTTTTCAGCATTCTCCAGAAAACGAGCAGCAGGACCAGACTCAACATGCATAAATGCAAAAACTATCCAGAAAATCTTTTAACTGATACTTGCAGACATACTTCTGGCATCTGTCAGTCTGCAAGCCCATGTTCACCTTATTAAAGGTACTCATCTTCCCCTCCACCAGCCAACTACTTTTCATAGTCAATGTTAGCTGCCCTGTAGGCCTGCCACATTTGCTGTTTCTTGGCTTGCTGAAAATGTCCCCAAACAAATTATGCAAGGACAACAAAGAGCGATTTGCTGTGATTCTAACAATTTTCAACTCTCAAAAAAGAAAAGCATGTTTTCCAACACAGAAGTCTCACCACACTTCTTAAAAACAAAAAGCAAGGGAATTCCCTCTAAGAACCAGAGTGAAGCACTGGCCATTGTCAAGAAGTAAATATGTTGAGAAGCTGCAGTGCATTCATTTCCTTGCTACTTCAGTTGAACTGACTTACATTAATAAATTTATCAAATTAAGACAAGTTCTTATATCCAATCTGTACAAAAATAACCAGTCAGTAATTCCTAGACAAAGATCTATGAATCAAAAAACATCACATCAGACATTCATGATGCTTATCAAACTGCACTATTTTTCCTTAGTTTTAACCATCAGGCTTGGTTTTTAATACGTTGAAACTGGGAGAAGAGAAAAAAAAAAAAAACAGGAGATGGGAAGAAGTAGTACTAGCCATAGTACATTTCAGTATCTGCACATGGTTCATCAAAAATTAATATTCCCAAAGATTATTTCAACCCCACCTACTTTGTTGTGGCTTAAACCAACTTCTGTTTAACCAGATCTGATATCAATTGAAAGCAGCAATTCAGTTCCAGTGCACAACCACCCTCTGGCTGAAAAAACTTTTCCTAATACCCAATCTAGAGGTAAAATATTTTATAAATACTTTTTATTTACTCTAGAAGGTAAAATACTTGACAACTTTATAAATGAAGAGATGCATTTTTTACACATATATGTTTTAGCAGTATCAGTCTCCGAAACGTTCTCATAACTTCTGTTTTTCTTCAGAATAAGGGGATTTTACCACTCCCAGGGTAAAGCTCAAGTCTTACTTATTTTGAGGTTTCCCAGAAGGTAAGTGACATGGCTCTGCAGCTTCCCTGTGTATGTAGGCTAACTGGTAATTCACACGATGTGCATGGAAAGGTATTTAGTTTTTTTCTTGAAGTACCATTATACAGCTTGTTTTAATGGCAGTGGTAGTTCTAGACATGAAAAGCTTCAAAAAGGGAACAATTTTTTTAAATTGATAACCTCAGGCTCAGAGCAATCTTTTTCAAAGCAGCAAGTTTCTTCTGCATGCTCCCTGCAACTTATAAGTAATTTTAGACTTAGAGGAAAATCACCCCTCTATACTATTCATGGATTTAAAGTAACAGTTTATACAAATAGTAAATTCCACAGAAGATGAATTATTGTGTTCTCTCTACTTCTATTTCTCTCAACTCCTCCTTATCCTTTGTAAACAAAGGTTAAAGGTAAATAAGACAGAAAAGGGTGAGAAGGTGGAAGGAATGGACTTACAAAGGAATGTAAACTTTCTGAATAGCATGGTCCCAGAGCTCCAAACTCTTTTGACAATACTGATAATCTAGGCAGGCTTTTGAACATCAACATGTACCACCACAACATCACAAATCTCTCTGCTCTTAAATTTAAATATGAACTGCACTTTTAAGAACTGCGGCTTCTAAGAACTGATCTTCACATATTTACACTGACACTTGGCCACTTCTTTAAATTAATCTAATTATTACAGCAGAAGAAAAAAAAGTTTAAATAAATCTATTTATCTCTTTTTGTGCACTTTCAATTACCAAACAAAGAACTTAACTCAAAAGGAAATGTCTTTACTAGGAAACCCTATCTCCTGTATTGTTTGTTTTACCAAGGATTTGTGGGGTTTTTCTGTGCATGGTGGTGAGACAGTGGCAAAGGTGAGGACTTGGGGAAAAAGAACAAAGATGATTTTTATATTTGGTAATTTTCTAGAAGCAACCACGTTCTTACCCAGGTATTTTTGTGCAGAAAGCAGGAGGAAGGGGTCATCATAAAAGAACTACCTCCTTAGCTGAGGTCTAAACAGGTCAGCTGAATGACCACTTCATCTAAGATCTACTGTAAAAGAATTAAAAGCCTTTGCAGCTTTTTAATAATTAATTCCCCTGTTCTCTTCCTAAGTTCATCTGTCCCCATGAACAACAAAACAATTCTCAGTCATCAAATGCCTAGACAGCAGCTGCTTGTTAGAAGAGGAACCAAAACATTTCTCTTCAAAAAACAGAAGCACTGAAAGTACTTGGAGAAGAGCTTTACTGTGTTTACATGGCAAGGGAGAGGCGGAGGAGGGCAGCAGAGGTGGCTTCTGTGAGAAGACACCAGAAGCTGATCTCATGTCAGACAGATGGTTCTACAGAATCAAATCCCAGAATCACAGAATACCAGGCCGGAAGGGACCTCAAGTGTCCTGGCAAAATCACAAATAGATTCTTATTGTTACCTGTTTTATTTTTCATGATGTTTATTTTACTTACAGGCTTTTATAGTAGAAAATTAATTCTAATGGTGATACCTACTTTGATTTACATAATATCTTTCTGAGACCAAGAGTACCTTTGTAAACAGACACTATAACCCCCATCTGGCATGCAAACCTCTCTTTAATCAACTTGCAAATCAACTAACATGAGCAGTAGAACAAACTATGACCGAGGCATTGCTGCACCTTGTATCCTGCTTTAAATATTGAGCTAAAAGAAGATTAAGACTTCTTAAGACATACAGCATTTCCATACTGTTTTGCCATGTCTGAACTATATTAATCAGAACACCAGAGTGCAGTAACATGTTTAAGCTTTTGTGTCCTGTGAAATACAAATTTGCATAATTCAGGAGAGGGAAGTGATTTAAATTGATAACTTCTAACTAATCTGAAAAACTACACTGTAACATAGCCTGGAGTTTATAACCTGCTGTGAAATATATCTCTCTAATGAAAGCTATTTGCACTTCACAGGGTGCTAATGGGAGGTTACATTACTGCCCAACAGTACTACAATTCCATATTAATATGGAAGAAGGTCAAGTTATTCTTCTTCGGTTTAAATATATACTTCATTGCTACTGCCTATAAGATCCTGAGACTTTTTCACCTTTAATCATACACTTGAGGAATCCATAGCACCACATAGTCAGAAGACCATAAGCATTGATTTGAGTTAATGATTGATGTTCTCATAGAATATGGAAAGATAAAACTTATGAAGACTATTATACTAGTTTTGTTTTCCCTACTTTTAGAGCTCTTGAAAATTTAAAAGTCAATTTAAAAAGACATAGGAAAGAACTACTAAAATGACCAAGAAACCAGAGAACCTCTTAGAAAAGAGGATGTGAACAGCCTGTTCAGTTCAGCAAAAGGATGTGATTATTCACCAAGCAAATCCAAGTAAACAACAATGTTGAGTGAAAGAAAAATTAGGATAAACAAGTTTGAATTTCCAGATTAAATTTATTTGAATGAGTTATCCAACTCTCAGAGTAACAAGGCTCTAGAACAGCCTTCTAGCAGAAATAGAAAGGATAAAAATTGTTTTTAAAATGGAGCTTGACAAGTAGGGATTACATTATGTAATACTAGCAGGAGACTGGATTTAATAAAGTAAATCCATGGTACCAAATTTCTCTATATTCCAGATTTATTTATAATTACAGTTTTGAGAATATAGGAAAAATAGAAAGGCAAAGATATAGCACTGGCTTACTTATTCAGTAGGAAGAAGGATTGTATTGTCTTCTGTATTTTTTTTTTTCAGAGGATGAATACGAAGTTATTTACTATTACAGGAAACTGCAAATTGCTGTAGCACTTCTGCCCACAAAAACCCAAGAGATCTGGACAAGTTCAGTGACCACAGCATCATATTTTCCATTGTAGTAAAGACAATATTCCCGAAGCAGCTGGTCTCTTATTAATAGAATTCATTTATCTTATTCATAGCAAATGAAACACACAGTAGACAACAAGCCAACTGGCCCATTAAGAAACAGATTAAATTTGACCTTTTAAAGAAATCAGTTTAAAAATCCTAATTTAAAAAAAAAATTCCACAATATTTTTTTCAAGCAGAGACATCATTTCATATAGCATTTAAAACTCAAAACTGCTCCTTTGGTAGCCTGACATAATCCAATTACCAAGTTTCTCTAAAGAATAGCAGTTTCAATAGTAAGGCTTAAGAACACCCATGTTGAGTTATTCAATGTCTTTGTTAATACAGTAATAATTACTGACAGTATGGAAATTTACTTGCAGGTACTACTGGTTCCAAATCAAACATCATGTGATGGCCAGAAAATAATGCACTCTGTAATAGTCCATTACATCCTGATATTTGTTTTCTTCACATATATTTGGCTAAAAATAATATGATACAGACTGCAGCTGCTTTAAGCACTAGAGGAAGCAATTAAGATCCTTCTCTGGCCACCAACCAGCTTACTGTTGGTATCTCTGCATAAAAGGCAGAACACTGTTAGAAATGTTCTCAACAGTTACATCCATAATCCATAGATAATGCAGACACCATCTGAGGTTGCACAGGACCCTACAAATGCCTATCAGAAGTAAGAGGACAGCAATGGAACAGATAACTTCAAAAGCAAAACCCAATGGCAATGAGTAAGTTTCAATTTCCTTTTAGTGGGAAAAAAGAAAATGTAGTCTCTCCCTCTAAATACTAGCTGTAGGACAGGGCTGAAGTAGGCATGATGACCACGTGTGCTCCATGAAGCTGCTGCTGACTGTCGTGGTTGCTTACTTACTAAGTGTGACTCTGGGAATATCCCAGAACACAGATCATATGTTCTAGTTTAGTTAGCATCACATCTTTATGTATGGCCATACTAAGAGGGAAGTATTTTTTTTAATTGGGAATAATGTACTTAGGGACTAAGAAATGTAAGCTACAGCTACATAAATAAAGGAGAATGACTGCTATCAAATTTCAGCAGTCAGTGTTCAATGAACTCAGTCTTGATTCACTTAGAATCTGGAAAAGACATTGCAAAGCCATAATCTTATGAAAATAGGTGAGGCAAAGATATCTGGGAAAATGCATCTCTCTGGAAAGATAAAGGGTTTTGTTTTTTTTCATGAAAAAATGAATCCCCAAAGAGATAAAAAGATCATAAATTCTTATGTTGTAATTTTGTCCTTTTTTTTTTCCACGGAGCTAATCCCCAAAATTTCCCTATGTATAAAAAGGTTCATCACTGTATTTTTATTATTAGGTTTAGTAGAGAAGTGAATCATCCCTGAAAACCCTGAAATATGCCAAACAACTTAAGAGTCTTTTTAAGGGTGAAATTTCAATAAAACCCTGGTAAACAACTTCCCTTGCACCCCTTGCAAAAGACAGTATTTCCATCTTGTGTCTGTTTCTCCTTGTGTCAAGTAATAAAATAAAACTAATGACTGCTAGTAAATTAAAAAATTCTGAAGATATCTGCTAAGTCTTATTTATATTACATGTATATATAACACCACATCTCTGCATTACTCTTTGCATCATACTAAGACACTTGAAAAAGTATAGTATTACTTAAAATAGCTGTAAACATACTGAACTTTCAACCACTTAACCCAAAACTTAGGCAGCTCTCATCTTTGAATATGTGAGTTTGACAGGACTTAAGGTGGAGAGGGCCTCAAAAATCAGAGGGAGAAACAGAAGGCTTCTGCACACACTGACCCATAAGATCACCTGTACAAGATGAATGTCACTTTTCTGGATTGTTAAATACAATATTCATTAACTTCAGCAAACCAGTAGGCCTATTATGGAAATTAAAAGCATACAAGTAATTCTATAATGGAATTTCGTATATCATCTATAGGACAACACCCTGGAATAGGTTGCTTTTTCAGAACATAACTACAAAGAAATTACAAAGTACATGACTGGAAAAAAGTACAGGGAAAAACAGACTTGATGTTTTAATTGAAAACAACCTAGAACGAACAGGAAGGAAAAATATAAATTCTGCCTTAGGAGTCATTCTACAGCTGGACCTCAGAATGTGAAGCATTTAGGCATATGCACTTTCAACATGCACCTGAAAGATCTATTAAATTAGGCAGCTGAAGAAATTATGAACTCAGCAGTTACCTAATTATCAAGAAGGTCAGTTGTAACAGGAAACCATTTGTTCTATAAAGTTTTTTACTCTTTTAATTCCTAAGTTAACAACAAAAAACCTCTTCTGGGTGCACTAAAAGACTACATACCTCTACTTAAATGTGCCTATACACAGGAATAAAGCTCTGTCAAAAGACAAATTTTTTATATAATAGGCATTATATCTTTCAAGAGATAGTAATGCATTTAGTACCTCATCTGATTTGAAAAAGGAAGTGTAGTCCTTCAGTATAAATACTACTTGTAGGACAAGGCTGAAGCAGGCACAATGGCCATACAGATAGGATGCTAACACCTAGCTAAACTGAAACATATAATCTGTGTTGTTCTGGGCTACTCAGAATTCTGCTTATTTAGAAAGACAATGAAACAGTGCAAACAATGTTACAAAAAAGCTGCTGAGGATTTTATATAAATTCTAGCTTTATCAGTTCTCACTGCACTCACAATAGTCAACTGCTGCTTCATGGAACACAGTACTACAGCTCTGCATGCCATCTTGGAAAGCAGCACTCTCCAGAATTAACATAGCAAAACCACATTAAAATAAAGTCTGACTCATTTTGGGATCACTCCAAATAAAGTGCAAAATATTTGCATACTACATTGAGCGTATTTGTTCTACCTTCAATTTATGTAGAATCTGCCAGGTATTTATGAACATTGCATTGTTACAGTAACTTGAATACTTGATTGTGAAAATATTAAAATTTTGTAACATTTGTAATACAGAAGTTTAATTTTACCTGAAAAACCATGGACATGCTGTCATTCATATAATAAAACTTAAATTTAGCAACCTTTAGAATAATATTGTGTTTTCTAACTGCATTGAGCCAGTTTCACTGTCTCTTCTCTAAGAATGGTCAGGGTGACATGTTCTAAAACTCATTTCCACTGAAGCTCTACAGCACAGTCCAGTTTTTTTTACCCCATCAGAACTGATCCTACAAAATGATGTGTAAACAAAAATCCTAGATCACCTAGAGATAAAACTTGGTAAATAATGTCTGTTTTGTTTCTGGGCTTTAAGGTTATTAAATATTCAAAAATCAAATAATAGAGTTATCACTGAACTCAACTACTTAGTTTGATTTTCAAACACATTTTAAGACATTTGAAAATAATAAAAGGCTTGTATAAGTATTTTACACTTCACTGATTTTAAAGATGACTAGGAGCCACTAATTTGCTTAAACAAGTCAAATTTCTGTGCTCTAGAAATATACAATAGTGCTACTTGCTGTAACAGGTACACTGTCCTTGCAGCATCTACAACAGAGCCTTTAGAGCATAAGTCTAGGATTTCTAAATTGTTGAGAAAAAAATCCAGACATTTTCTCAGCAGCTTTAACAGAGGAATTAAGGCAATATTCTATAGAAGAATGACACAGTCATGAAATCAATTGAAGTGAACAAGAGGACAAAGATTTTTTACTATACCAAAACAAACTTTATTTTTCTAAGGCTAAAAGACACAACATTCTAGATCAGTATATAGGATACAATAAGCATTGTGTCAAATAGAATAACATTTGAACTAAAAGTTTTGAAAAATCATGAGAACTTACAAATTAAGTAGTCATTACTTGAGATAGAAATATTGTTCTAAATCCTGCAAGGACTCATAAGTATTCTCCCCGAAACTAATGGGATTACTCACTTCATAATCAGTATTCAAATTACTTCTCAAATACAATATTTGTTCTACTGCAATCTCTCCTTGACAATCATAAAATGGCTTGTGGTGGAAGAGACTTAAAGATCATGAAGTTCCAAACTCCCTCCCATGGGCAGGGACACCTCCCACTAGACCAGGTTGCTCAAGGCCCACCCAACCTGGCCTTGAACTTTTCCACAAAGAGGGCAACCGCAGCTTCTCTGGGCAACCTGTTACAGAGTCTCACTAACCTCACAGTGAAGAATTTCTCCCTAATATCCAATCTAACCTACCGACTGCATTACTCCTTGGCCTATTCACTGTATATCCTTGTAAAAAAGTCCCTTGCCAGCTCTTGTATGCCTCTCTTTAGTTACTGGAGAGCAGAAGGAAGGTTTTCCCAGAGCCTTCTCTTCTCCAGACTTAACAGCCTCAACCTCTCAGCCTGTCTTCAGACAGCCTAAGAAGGAAGTCATGTTTGTTCATATTTGATCTGGACCTAAAAGCAGTCAGCTCTCAGTGCTAGTCCAGGTCAAAAAAGTACTCATGTGGTATCCTAATCTGTCACTACCATTTTATTGGACCAGGTTTGTAATAATAAGTTTTTGCTACTTAGAACAAGCTCAGACTTTTGTTACACCGAGAAAGCTTTTTAGCAACAAGAAAGGCTTAGAGCACAAATAAACTTTTTTGCCTGTAAAGAAAACTGTACCAATGAGTTTTCAGAGATACAGATAGACTGATATACACACACACATATACACACACACAAGCACTATATCAGCGTAATTGGTCATCTCACATCATGTGGGCATGGGTTCAAGAATTTATTAAATTTAATATAAATTCACATAAGATGTTAGACTTGTACCCAGCTACTCACTGAAACTTAGATGTGTCCAGAAATACATGCATTTAAATGAAAAAAACTCTCAAAAAGGCAATAGCTGCTTTATGTAAATGCAATGGCGTAAATATACAGTTGATGCATGAAGAAGTACAATTCAACCCTACTGTTAGGCAAATAAAATCCTCCCAGTTTTTACCTCCTAGGTAAGTACACAAACTTTGGGTTTACACTCCAGGTCAGAAACAGCTCTTAAGAACTGCAAAGCTCAGAGCTCACTTGTTCCCTGTCCACATAACAAGTAGTACTGCTACCCCTAACCCTACAGAAATTGGCATACCACATCAATGTGGCAGATATTTTTAAGGATTAAGGCAATTCTTTCCTTTGACTATCTCATGTTGCAAAAAGAGATGCTGTAAGTTACTTCTCTGCTCCCCATGAAGGAAAACTTTGGGCAACAGGTGAGAGAGCCAAAGTGACTTAAAGACAAGTAGGTGGCAAGGTTTACAGGACGGGAGGACAAACCGAGTCTAGTGGCTCTCCTGGGCAATTCCCAGCTTTCACTTTATGATCTTCAGAGCATGACTGGTGTTTTCATGCCCCAGAAAGCTGTCACTGCTCAACTCACAGACTTTTAAAAGCGCTACACTGTTCGTGTTTATCTCGGCTCTCAGAACTTTCAAAATACGTGAAAGTTAATCTACCACAGGAAGACGCGACATTATGGGGGGGAAGATATAAACTCTCCCTATAAATCCGCTTCACTATGTCACTTTGCCCACTTATTACGAACATCTTCGTTATCTGAAGACACGCAACTAACAGCCAGCGTGCCAAAGACAGACCCCGCTGCAACACTCCACGCCTGGTCCGTAGCCTACAGCGACCTACACGGCGACTTTCCGCCCCAGCCCCGACCCCGGGCTCTGCCCGCATTCCCAGGCGNACCGCCCCACTCACTTCGCAGGGCCCCGATGAGCAGGCTTCCGTCCTTAATCAGCTCCTTGATGAACTTGTTCGTCCTCTCCAGCTCGATCTCGTGACACTTGAGGCGCTCCCTGAAATCCGGGCTGTCCAAGTAGGAGTCACTGAACTCCAGCGTGGGCAGCCCCATGGCAGCGCTGGCGGCCGCAGCCCCCCGGCC
>VXBC01010530.1:242167-273854 GCA_013399945.1 Ploceus nigricollis | reverse complement strand
CCCCCCCGGCCCGCTGGCAGCGGAGGCGGCGCGCTCCGGCCGCTGTCACCCAGCTACATTGCTGCCCGCGGGGTACCGCGGGCTCCCAGCGCCAGCGCCGCTCCGCCGCTTCCGGCAGCGCTCGCTCTTCCTCCCTGCCGGGCTCTAACTCCAGTGCGAACCTCCCCCGGCCCGGCCGAGGAATTCCTCCTCCTCCCGGCGCGGCATGCTCACACGCCGGGGCCGCGGCCCGGCAGTGCCCGCCCCTCGCTCGCCGCCCCTCGGCGCTCTGCCCTCCAGCGGCGGCGCGGCCTCGGGCCGCTTCGGCCCGGGGCGAGGCGGAGGGGCTGTGCGGCTCTGCGAGATGCGGCGCTCGCCCTCCTGCTTTACCAGGGGCTTTGGGACGGCCAGTGCAAAGTCGGGGGGGGGGGAGGATAAACCACCGGGGCACGGAGGCACAGGGCCATTGCAAAGTGGGCGCATGGAGGAGGCCGGTTTGTGTCGGGGTGAAGCGGGGGAGCATCCGCCCTGCTGGGGCAGGAGCAATGCCAGCCCGGGGGCTCCTGCCGCCGCTGGAGGAGCCGCGGGAGCCGGGGCCGGAGGCAGCCAGCCCGAGCGGGCCTGCTCTGGCAGGGGATCTTGCTGGCACCCTAGCCAGCCTGCCCCGTGTGCGCGTCCGGCCTGCGGCTGGGCAGCGCCCCGAGGGACGGGCAGACACAGAGATGGGAACATCCGTGTTCTGCCATTGCACTTGGTTGCTATGAAGGGGATACAGCTGAGCCAAGTCCATCCTAAAGATGAGCATCAAGCCTGGTTTCTGAATCTTAAGTTGGTTTTTAAAGTATGTGAGTGGGCTTTTCACAGTAAACAGAAACACTTTGGTTGATTCTTGTGTGTTTATCTGGAGTAGTTTATCCAGACATACCATGTCAGTATGTAAGTATGTATACAAATGTACATACTGGATTTAAGGAAGGCTCTCCGTAAACACACCTTTAAGTCGGCAACAACTCAGTTGGAAACAACCATCAAGGCATAGCCATGAAAGTAATTGTACTTCAAGAAGCCCACAACTTGCCAAAAATGGCTTTCAAGTAGACAGCCATGCACACACTCCTATGAAATCACTTGTCACCATGTCTACACAGTTGAATATAGAAGTGCGGGAAGGTTCAATGCTCCTACATGCTGTAATTCATTGATATAATTTGTGGTTTTCACACTTCTTAACTGTTCATCAAAACTTACCTCTTTGTATTCACAATAGATTTTTGTGAGTGTCAAAAATGCAGAAGAGACGCTGCCATTTCTACTAATACAGTCTGCAGAATTTCTTGAAGTGAAAAATAATAATTCTCACTTTTCACAAGGCTGAGACTTCCTCAGGACAGTATCAGAGTTAGCTGTCAGTGTTGATACTAATAGACCCATTGAAGTCTCTTAATTTGTAGTGATCGCAAAACTCTGCTCATTAACGTGTTTCCTATTTTTCTAATAATCGGAGGAATAAGACTGAAAAGGGCTGCTTATTTCCATGCTTTTGCAGGCAGTAGCATGTGATTTCATTTGTCAACTAATAAACTTTATTTAGAATGCAGTTGAACTACTGGAATGATGTTCCTAATGGGTCTTTTTTCTGACTATTAAAAATCTAATTTTCAGTCTGCATATGGTCTACAGGGTCATTTTAGGCACAGTTGTTCTCTCTTCAATGACATCTGGAACTGAAAACATTCTTTGTCTTCTACCATATTTATTCTTTGGTGTAGTTTTAGAATACAATTATGTCATCTCTTATCTCTGTCATACAATGCCTGAAATAAAGCTTTCTGTCATAAAATATTAATTTCCTTCTTTATTCTTGTAGTTCTTGTCTAAGTCTCTAAGTTTGATTTGATCTTACTTCATCATAGTTTACTGAAATTGTATACAAGACCTTGTTCAGTCACATTAATGACTATATTACTGAACTAAACACCTTTGATGAAGATTGCATTTTTCTATTTCACAGCAAAATTACTACTGTGCTTGACTAAGTCTCTTAGATCTTTCTTTTCCTGTCTTCAACTAGCAGATTCCAAAGTGAAAACAGAGACATTTGTTAGTCCCAAAACCGTGTACTAAGCATTTTAGTTCAAAGTAGTTATACTGGTAATCAAGGTGACTGATTTTTTACTATATAATGTTCTCACCTTTAGAAGTTCCATAAGCACATTGCTGCTTTTGTATCAAGATCATGAGTGGAAATTTTAATGAGACCAATATTAATAGCATAGTCCCTCCAAGTAACTTACCATTATCCATTTAACTGGTTCCATGTTTCTCAGAATAATCCATATCTTTCTCAGCTGAACTAAGAATTTCTCAGCATACAGTGTATCAAAGTCTGTGTAAAAATTCTACTAGTTCACATGTACTACTGTTCCCTTTTCTCAGCAAAAACCTTTCTTTTTAAGAAAACAGATTTGTTAAGAATTGTCTTTGCTTCATAAGGCAATATGTGGCTAAATGAACACCCAATCCTGTATTATTTTCCACTGGCAGAGAAAAGTCTTATAGTTAACCTGTGAGCTTAATGAGCATTTATGGCTGCATCTGGAGGAGGATCTGGTAAATGAGGGATCTGGCACACTTGCAGAGTTCAACTAACAAAAAAGTCTTGATGGAAAGATAAGTCCTAGGGTGTGTTTTGTGTTGGAGTTAGGTGGGACCTTGTAGTTTGCTACTTTCTAAAGAAAACAAGGTATTTGAAGACATACTTGGGAAACGTAGAGGCCCAAACTTTATAGAGAGCAGGATAGAACTGTATTTGGTTTGGTTTCTTTTTTCTTTTCTTTCCCTTAGAAGATTCTTTCACAGAGAAACTGGGTAGAAGCCTAAACTTTCCAAAACAGCATCTTTCTTGTAAACTAATAGTATGCTAGAAGAGAGTAAACCATATTGAAATACAATTTGGACACCTAAGTAGGTAAAAGCACCAGTCCTTCAAATAGAAAGCTGTAGTAAATGAGTTAGCCTGCTGTTATTACTAGATATGAAGAGACAAATTAAAAATGGGGCACCTTTTTTTTCTGAGCCCCGGGGAGTTTTGTCCTGTTTTATCAACTTCTATGTTTGTTATTCTAAGCTTATTCGGATATCTTACATGCTAATGAGGTCAGATCAATTACTGTGGATTTCTCCTTCATCTTAAATGTAAACATTGAACTGTAATTTCCAGACAGTGGCCCTAGTCTGACTCTAGAGGATACCTCAGGCCTATTTGTAGGCAGCCTGGGAAGAGGAAAAGGAGAGGTGTGTCTCAGTATTGTCTACAGCAGCACCTACTCCCTACTCGTAGTGTGAGGATAGGGGTGCGCATGCAGTCCCCAACATTTGTGGCTCTTTCCTCCTCTGTTAGATGCTATTAATCTAGGCTGTTAATGCAGAGAAGGACTGTGAGTGTCTCTTAGCTACTGGGGAATATTTTAGGATAGAGACTCTGCCAACTTCCTTGTATTTCTTCTGCCTCAATGTACACAATTATGGGAAAATTACTTATAGAGCTGTGTGGCATTGCTCCGTCTTCTGAAAATTGCTGCTTTCCCTTGAGAGACTGTGGGATTATAGGCAGAAAAATACAAGGACACTGATGCTTGTAAGTCCTCTTGAACTGCTCAAGAGTATAAGATTAATTCTGTACGTATCTAGCATAGAAAATATTAATAGAATAGAAAACCCTGCTCAAGCAATTTTTTACAGAGTATTTGAATTTGTTTTAGCTCTCTGAAGAGCTTGTTTTACTTAAGTTTCCCATAGGTTTCTTCTTGGGAATTGCCAAGGTTCCCAGGAACTTGCTATGATAAATTCTATTAAAAGTTTTCAGTTTCTCCTTATTAATTTAAGGTACTATATGCTAAGCTTATATTGGTGAACAGTGTTAAATTAAAAAAAAAAAGAAAATTCATGAGGAAAGTAGGTCTAAGTTTTTTATTTCCTTGCATGTATAAACTGAAAGTAATACTACTCTGTCTGGAATACAGCCTCATGTTGTTAACTGACTGCTAAATGACATAGCTGCCAATGTGTTCTGTTTGTTTTGTTGGTTTGAGTATTTTCACTGCAAGTTAACTTTGTCAGAGGAGGAGAGTAGCTAGACAAAATCATAGTTTGGAAACCATACCTTGTGATTTAGTATGTACAGATCATATTATCCTGAAATATTGGTCTCTCTGCACAAAGGTCAACTCACATGTGCATTCCTATCAGTGTTTCAGATTGTCATCAATAATTACAGATTGGTAAACTTTCTCGAAAAAAATGTAGTGTTTTTAATACATGAACTAGCTCAAAGTGGTTTGGAGGAGCTTCAAACAGTGAAGTTCAAAGCTGGAATTAAAAATCATGTTTAGTAACTCTTATGCTGTGTTTGCTTAAGCCTCCTGGGTACTTCTGGGTTGAATCTGAATATTCTGTAACTGGCTGTGGTTCTGCCTTCTGGTATGCTCAAAATAGCATTTACTTCAAGAAGTAGGTGCCTGACACCGCGTGAGTTATAGACACTTGAAACAAGCAGCTCCCAGCTTCCAGGTGGCATGGATACAGTACCCTTGGCTGAGCAGATGAAGGCTAGTCAGCATTCTATGGGAAGTAGTAGGTGTGGCAGCTTAAAAATCACAGCAAGGTAATGAAGACTGCTTTATGTATCCTAGTGCCCAAAGTATTAGCCTATAGAGCAGGAAAGCTGAATGTTAGGTACCTGCAGTCTTGGCTCGCAACATTATCTCTAGAAGGGGGAAGTTTCAGATCACACTTTGCCTTGCATTTCTTCTTGAAGCTTTTGGGAGTTCCACTCAGCATGAAAAATGTTTGGATCACTCTCCATGTTTATATACAGTAGAGAAGTACCTCCATTCTTAGTTTTCACTTTGGAAACAAAGCATCTGAGAGGTAGTAGATGTATCATTTTAACTGAAATTTGATTCATGTACTCTTTTGTGAGATTCTGTACTTACCTGTATTTTTCTGAAAGTAACTTTTTTACATTATTGATTATAGTTTATTTAAGTAAGTAAACAATGGGACTGTGAAAATCATCATCAAGGTGAACACCAAGAAATTAAATTTTCACATCATTATCCACAATTATTCTTTCATATCCAGGATCCGGTTCCCTAAGTGGATGCCTTCCTTACTAGTCTTGTCACTTGTATCACTTTGAACATGAAAGAAGAAACAGGCTATAGCAGATAAAAACAAATTCTGGTCCTGCCCTTAGTCAGCAGACTGCAAGTTAGTGCCAGCTAAGAACTGGGTGATTACATGATCCTGATGAGCAGCTAAAAGGCAGGGTATATTCAGCTCAGCCCTGTGCTACACCTTTGCACAGTGTTTGGGTCAAAGTGGATGTCTGTGGTGACTGCAGGCTGTAGAGATATCAAGAAACAGGAATTACAGAAGGTACCCGAAGAAAGTTCAGTCACTTTGGAAGATTGTGGTAGAAAGGATGCCACAGAAAGCTTAGCAAGACAAGGAAAGTGGACAGACAGCTCTGCTGCCTGCTTTATCATGTGTACCTCTATTACATGGAAACTAGATGGATGTGGATTGCAGCCATACTATGTAGGGGAAACAGACCTCAGGAGACAGCACCTGGTGTCACACATAAAGTCTTTGCTATGCTTCTTGAGTTTTCAGGAGCTGAATCACATCTATGAATACAGAGCAGTGAGATGGCATCATTTTCACCAGCTAGTAGTTTAATAATTTGATTTGCAGGTACATAAGGTCTTTAAAGGAAAGGTCATTATTTATTATCTTCACACAGCACTCTGTAAATTTGAAGTAGTAATTGTAACCTGCATCCTGTGCACTCAGTGGAAGAAGATACTAGTTTATCTCTGCTGTCTGTCAATAAGATATGACACAAATGTCAGTAGGGCCAAGAGCTCTTGCATGCTCACATTAGTTACTGTTCACCAGAAGACTGAAGTCCTTAGCAGTCAGTACTCTTTAGCACATAATTTGCATTTAGGTTGACTCAGCAGATAACTGGAAAGGCTTTTTATGATACAATGTCATCTTTTTTGGGTGTGTTGATATCTTCTAGGTCTGTCCTAGCAGAGCACCTGTGGGAATTGAAGGGCCTTCATTAGCCCTTCTGGAGAGCGGGCACTGGTAACAAGCAGCATCAGGCTATTGCTAGTACTTCCCTGTGCAGAAAGAACACAGCTGAAATGCCCATCCAAAGGGCAAATCTTGCAAGCCTCTTGGCAGCCATAAAGCAGTGAAAGCATTTTGCCAAGTAAAATGCTGGATTTAGTTCGGTAAGAAAAATCTGGACTAGGCCAAGTTAAACACAGCGATAGAAATGTTGGATGACACTTGAATTAGCGGTTTCTCAAAAGCAAGCCCTACCCTGAAAACTAAATTCAATTGCAGAAAATTTTACTCAGAAAGTAATGCAATTCCAGAGAAAATACTGAACAAATGCCATTTTGAAGTTAATCTTGAAGTATTTTTTTCACTGATCTAATTATGTGTTTACAGAGGTACATCAACCAGAAACTAAATCAATAATTTGTTTACCTGAACTTTTTTCTAATTCTCTGTGTGACCTAAAGCTCTGCTTTTGTGCATGGTCAGAAATGCCTACGTCTTGATAGGAATAAGTAGTTCTGAGCTTATGAGTTCTGCCTGAATCCAGAAAAAAGGTATTCTTTATTCTTTATTCTTTTTAATGGCATAAAAGGAAAGAATAATTTATGTGCCTACTCATTAAAGGCTACAAGGATGTTTTCTAATCCTGTCCTTCTCTGAAAACTAGTCAAGTAATTTATGTGAGAATCACTGAGTAGCAGTCCTAGGGTGAAAGACACAGGCTATGATTCCGGGTGTTTGGGTCAGATTTAGAACAGAATACATGCAGTGAAATATATTTTTCTTTTTACAGGTAGGGAAATGGAGACATTAATAATGCAGGAGCAAGTTACTTCCATAAACTTGTCTACGCTTGGAAGTTTGCTAAAATACCTATTGTAGAAAAGCAGTGTCCCCTTGAGGATTTACAGCAAAACGATCATCCTGGAATAAATTAGGGATAGCTATCTCAGTAAATCTCAAAATGCATAAAAGAAATATAGTACAACATTAAACGTCTCAAGAATATTTTAGCTAAGCATGTTCTTATTCTTTCTTTATAAGGGAACTCTGTTTTGGGGTTTTTTTTCCATTTACTCTGTAATTGCTAACTGTTATGACATAGATTTTTCTCTTCATCCTCTAAAATATGTGACTTACATTGTAATTTCCAAGACATTTAAGTGTTTAGTGCCAAAAGTAAAAAAGTGCTTCTTGTTTTAGTAAGAAACCAAATCAAATATTAAGTGAAGTCTGTTTTTCATGGCTCCATCTATGAATGCTCAATAGATCTTCATGTGAACAAGGGAAATATGCTCTTTCTTTGAACTCTGTCCTCTTCTCATCAGTGTTTCATTTTTTCTTTAATTCATAATGTTTTTATTACATTAAGAGAACAACAGGGTATCCCTCCTGTAGATAGTGGAATAGCTATCTGTCCTTATACTTTAATCCTCAGAGTAATTTCTTTTGTTTGAGTTAAAGCCCTCTTGGTTTTGAGTTTCATAGAGTGTATAACCAGAAAAGTATTGATAGTCATGTCAGATATATTACAAATATATTTAAAAATAAACAAATCACACATCTAAAAAGCTATTAAATTAGGCTATTATAACCAACCTGGGTAATTTTTCATATAATTGCAAAGAGTTGAATAGAAGATGGTCTGCAAGTGTTGAAATTATGTAAACCAATTCAGATTTCGTTTTTCGTATCGGTAACTTAAAAAATTGAGCATTTCCTAATGATGAGAGATAGAGGAAGAGATTGTCCATATTTGGGAGAAGAGGAAGAGATTGTCCTCAGACTTTACACGTGGCCAGCAAAACTATCTGATGTTTCTTAGAGCCATGGGAAATCAAGCTGTGATTCAAATTGCTGTTAGTCTGTTTTCCTATTCAATATAGAGTTGCTTCTGTGTGGTCCTTGTCTAGCACTATAATTATGCAAATGATACTGGCTGAAGACAGTTACCTTAGAAAGCAGATGCTCCTAATCTGGAATTCTAAAATTAAATTAGTCATTGCCAAAAATTATACATTTTGTAGCTCTCTCCTCCTTGTATTGGAAAAAGAATATTAGTATGTTTATATGTAGCATGTTTATTGTAATGACTCTCCTCGCTCTTCCCTCCATTTCTGAAAATATAAAAATTTAAGAGATGATCAAAGGGGACATATAGTATGAATTTTCTCTCCTAAATCACCCCTGAGAAAGAAGTTGACTGCCTCTTGTTCTCAATACGATATTTTCTTAATTTGTTCAAAAGGTATCCTCTGTTGCTTCACCACCCTGCTGAAAAGTTTCTCCAGCTCTAACCTTTGCTGTCAATAGTATTTTTTCTTTTTCTTCTCCCTTGTACATGGAAGAACAATGATTGTCTTCTTCTGACATTTTTACCATTTTTCCTTCATCTTGCTTTCTAGACCAAACAAACTCACTGCCTTTTGTTCTTTTTTTCTTCTGAAAAAACTCATCCTCTTTGTAAAAACTCTTGCTCTTAAAAAAAAAAAAACCAATCAGAATTATGTCCAGTTTCTTGCTACAAATGAAGTTCCTAAACCAGACACAGAATTACCTGTGAGGACTCACAAAAGCTGAATTTGTAGGATTAGTTATCATTCTCATTATTGCATTCTATAAGGAGATGGCTCTTTGGAAGGACATCACTGTATAAGTCATTGTAACCCTAGGACAATTCTGTCCCCACCATCTAGCTAAACATATCTCATTCTGTATTTTGTGTTCTGAATTTTATTTTCTCTTTTCACCATTGCACATTTTTTTTGTTATTTGTTCCAAACCCAGTAAGATTAAGCTAGCTGTCTTACTGGTTTGACAAAATTATTTTTGATCCTGATCCTTTCACCAACAGTATTTTCTATTTCATCATGACTAGTTTTGATAAATGAAAATTTGAACTTAGATCTCATTGGGAGATCTCAGCAGGACAGGGAACTCAGCAGGATAGAGCACTACTAAGTATTTTCACTTCCTCAGCATCTTTTATTTCTCAAAAATATGCTCACTACTCCCTTTGCCTTCCAGTTCTTCTTACTGCCAGAACTTTTTTGCCTAACTCTTTATGTCACGTTACATCCACTCACATCTTTGCTTTCATTAATGTGTCCTTGGTTTCTTATGTTCATCCTCGCTTTCAGTTTTTGTGTGATTCATTCTTCACTGGTCCAAGTTACTGAAGAGCTCTCAGTACAGACATAATTGTCTCTGCTACTCCTACTGTGTGGCCTTTCCTGTTTAATAGTTTGGCTTACAGAATAACCTTTCTTAGTCCTACCTTTACTCCTTCAAATTCTTTCAAAAAATGACTCTATTTACCATCTTCCTGTTTTCTGAAGTCTGCTTTTCTGAAAACTCTTGCCCTATTCAACTACTTCTGCAACCTTTGTTTCAGTAGTGCTATAACATTTCTCCTTTAATTATAATCCCCTGGAGATAATTCTTTATGCTTTCCCAGGAGTCAGAGCCATATCTAAAAGAAATACTGCTATGAAAGAAAAGACTGCTCTCAAAATAAACAGTTTAAATAAGAGTTGCCCCTTATGATGCCTTGAGTAACTGTTTCAATAGAAGTTTTATATATTTTATATATTGTGGAGGTTATAGCAGATGAACAAGCTGATATTTAATTAACAGTGTTATATTATTGCAAAAAGGCATATTTTCTATCTAGTTCATCCTTGTCCCTAAGTAGTACTAGTTACTGTAAAATAGAAAATCTCTCAAGGTTCTGCTTATCTCCTGATTTTCAGGTTATGACATCTCTAGATTGTATCATCTTTCTGAATTGCCCTATTTTGTCTCCTACTGGTAGTTCCCACACATGGGGAATGAATCAGATTCACTGAAAAATTATTGAAATCCCAACATTTGTCTTGCAAGGCTATGAAGTCTTGGCCATTCACTTTTTAATCTATCTTTTCAAAGACTAAGCTTAATTAGGCCCTATTGAAAGCGTATTGAAATCAAGAGAAGTTCTGACTGTTTTCAGTGGGCTTTTAGTCTAAAAAAAATTAGTTTTATTAAACATGTCTTACTCTGGTTTTGTCGTTCTAACCCCAAATACTCATTGAGTAACCTGTCCTTTTCCTTTAGTTTGTCATTTTTTTCTGAAGTCACTGGTTTACTGGAATAAAAGGTGGGGTTTTTCCCCCATATATTAAGATTGTTCCAATATTTCCTTCAAGCCTTTAAGTTTCTGTTGAGGCAATACCTCAAACACTTTCATCCCAGTATTTCAGTTGCTGTAGATAAAGAATTTTCTTGCAACTCTGTATGGTTCCTTGCTGTGGCAGAAGGGAGCTTTTCACTGATTTCTCAAAATGAGCATTTACCCATCTGTCTTTAGAACAAACAAGTATGTTTCCACTTCCTACACCCTTGCCACTTCAAAGTGAGGTCTCACTTTGTGCTTGGAAAAAAAATGCTGTTGAGTTTTTCTCGATTTCTACATCTCAATCTGATGCAAAGGAGAGGGATCCCAGATTTAGAAGAAATCCTGCTGAGTTTAGAGTTGTGTTCACAGTTCATGAGAAGAGTGGTAGGATTTCATGCAGCCAGGGAATTTCACAATGGAGAATTAGTCTGTCTTTTCAAAAAAACATTTTGAAGCAATAACAATATCTACATATTTGAAAGGTTGGGAAATTTTAAAGCTACACTCACGTATGTAAGTCTACTCTTCTTTGTATGTATCTAGCAGTAGAGATTTTAAATAATTTTAATAATTTAGCTTTTTACCCTGAGCACTCACAAACTTGTAGTGTAATTAGCAGTGTGTCTTTAACTGTCACAACACAAATATTTTTAATCGTTCTTTTATCCTAGACTTATGTCTGGAAATTTCAACTTATTACAGCTACTGTGTAATAAGTTCAGATGTCTTTTATGATGATTGCACAATTTTAGAGATTCTGTTTTGAAAGACTATTTTGGATGGCTATGCCTTTATAATATCTATCATGTAGGATATTAGAAAAAAAGCAGAGTTACTGCTGTAGACAGTCAGGCTACACAGACGCCACTCTGCCTTATCAGTGCTATGAGGAAGTAGGGTACCATTCTGGGAGAAACCTGAGGCAAGTGACTTAAATGACTTCTTCATGGTCTCACAGGAAGCCTGTGACAGAGCATGAAACAAATTCATGTCTTTTGATCTCAGAATTAGAGTCACAGCTTTACGATCCTGATTTTCTCTTGCTCTAATGGACATTTCAGTAAAGACAGTGATTGTGTGAACATGATTCTGTGTCAAGAGATTAGTATTAGGGATAAATTGTACAATTCTCACTCTTCTGCTTAAATAAACTGATGTAATCCCCTTTTAATGGAGAAGAGGTTCTATTTTATAAAAAAATATGATTACTTGAAGCCAATTAAAAGAACCATAATAATACAGTATTGTGATAACAGAAACATGGAAAACCAGTTTGTGGACTAAGTGAAACAGTAGTGCCCATAATGAAACAACATCCTCCAGGCAATAGCAGAACCTTCCAACCATATAATATAGGTCTTTTCAAAGGCAAGGCTAGCTTTATGGCTTCAGGTGGCTGAGGCAGAGAGACAAAACAGGGCCTAAACAGAACCAGAGATGGACATATGCCAAAGGAACAGTATTTCTCATCCGAAGATCAAGAGGAAACGTGCCAATCTGCAGTGCTTTTGGCAACAGGCTGTCTTCCTCAGTTAATCTAAAGAGAAGGCCTGTCTGGGGGTTCTTACAGTGATGAGATGCCCTGAATTTGGTCTCTGGTGCTATATGATGTGGAACAGAAAATGTTGATTGGGAACTTTGTAAGCAGACATATGTCACGTCATCTACTTATTATACAAGGAAGTCACTAGAAAAAAAGGTAAGTTACTTCCTGATGGAAATTTTTCTTCCCCTCCCACAAACAGCTGTTTTTTTATATGTATACATCCTTGCCTGAGGTGATCTCTATCATGTCATAGATTTTGTTAGGATTCACTTTGGATAGGAGGCCTTAAGTGTGACAGGAACAGGATGCTGAGTCAGCAGTATCTTTTTATACCTGCAGATCTCTTGCTTTCAAGCTGTTACCTTTCTCATCTTATCCCACTTCTTCTCTGCTATTAACTTAATTTCACAACTGGGTCTTTAACTTTGGTGGATATTCTTATTCCAGGTGTATTTGTGCTATAAGAGAGGTTTCATTTACATCTAGAACATTTGGAATAATGGTATCTACTTTTACTTCAGAGTAAACAGCATAGACTTCTGTTTCCGAATGTCTTTATATCACTTGCCTGTAATCTTTTTATTTTAATTTCTCCAATTTAACAATTGTAAACTGTTTCAGTCAAGGATTGTCTCCTTGTTGCAAAATATGTGTGGGATGTCTGTTACAAGAGACTGGTTGTAAAAACTACAACAATACAAGCAACAATCCTGGATCTAACTCATCTCCTTTATCATATACTTACAAAGCAACTCCTGGAACTGCTTTGATCATGCTAGTGTTCATCCCATGAAGGATAAATTTTATTCAGATTCCAACTGCAATTAGCATTTAAAATTTAAAATTTAAAAATGCCTACTTGTGTAGCATTTTCTCTAAAAATTCTTAAGAGCAAATGGACACAAATGTCCCTAAATCATTTTTCTAAAGTCTTCATACTGAAAAAAGCACCTCAGACATCCCTGGGTTAAAGTGAACAACTGAGCAATTTAAGTATTTCTCCTATACGAAGTTTACATGCTGTTCTTCACACTGCTTCATGCATCACATATGAAAAGCAAACAAAAAAATAAAAGAAAGGAAAAGCTGCAGTGGCCCTGAAGGCAACATACAGAATACAATGGAGTGTAAGTTAAACTCAAATCTCCTTGTGGGGGATGTCTGAAGCAGTGTGTGTGTGCTGTGGGGTCGTAACACAGATTCAGGAAGATGAGAGAATTGCATTAGGGAGAGAGGAGGTTAAAAGTTTAAAGCTCTTTTGAACTGAGAAGAGCTTAAAAGTCTGGATGCCTTTGTTTTTCAGAAAATACTCTGTCAGTCTGGATTGACGTTGCCTTAGAAATGAAAAAAAAAACCAAACCCCAAACTATAGTTTATTTTCATTAATTAAAGTATTTGTTTAAGTGTGTTGGTACAGCACTTGTTTTGGTCTGTAACTGTTACACAACTCCAGAGTGCAATACACAAGTATATAGTTTCTAAGCTGAAATGCAGTTCAGTGAGTGGTTCAGTGCTCTTCCCTGCTCACAACTGCATGATTCTGCCCTCTCCTTTGCCCTTACCTTTGTCTGACCCCAGGGCATCAGTCAGAAGTAACCCTACAAAAATGTTAACAGTGCCAGGAAATGCCATAAATGAAATGAAGTTGTGCTACTCTATTGCACTGGCTTAGTGGAACCATCAACCTGTGTTGTTGAAAAGCACATGACTGGTTATTTTCACAGGGTTAACACAAAAGCAGCTACAGGCCTGCACTGCCATGTGTGCTTGTTTTGGATGGGGTAGAGTTATTTTTCTTCACAGTGGCAGGTAAAGAACCACAGTTAACCAGGGTTAAACCATGACACCATGTCAATCAATAGTCTGGATGTGTGCAGAAACCAACCCAGAGAGATGTGGAAAATTTTATTGAAAGAAACTTTTCTGGTTATTTAGGCAGAAGACTTGAGGACTGTGTTACTGGATTTGTACATCAGAATACTGGGTTTGGTGTTTTGTAGTTTAGGACCATAGGGACTTTCACTGGTACAATGTGTGTGCTTCTTGTATTAGGAATCATTAAAGATTTTGGTTCAGGTTTCCTAGACTGTCTTCTATATGTATCTCAATTTTTATCCCAGTAATTGCAACTTCTGGAAACTAGGCTATGGTAGGGAGCTCTCCTTTCATGGTCAAGTCACTACAGCTGAAAAAAACTCTTAAGATCATCAAGTCCAATCATTTGCCTGGCACCACAGTGTTCACCAGTAGACCATATCCCCAAATGCCAAATCCATGTGCCTTGTGAGCACTTGTAGGGATGGTGATTCCACCACTTTCCTGGGGAAGTGTTGTCTTTGCAGTGACTACAATCATTTGCTTTCATTTTTAGGCAGTTTTAAGAAAGCTTACTTAAAATGTCTTTATGGTTTTACTGTTTGTAATTCATATAATGTATCCTAAATCCATGTGATTTATGTCAGCTTCTATATTTTGCTATAGAAAAAGGCCCAGCAAAATGACAAACAAAACCACAAATAAACAAACAATCAAAAAGCCAATGGAAAATGGAAAATATGATTAATATACACTAAGGATAAATTACATGGAAAAGTAAAGTTGGTTTGGGCTTATATTAAGTGAAAAATATTACTTTAGTAAAAACTTGAGGCTGCTTTTGAAGAATCATGTGCTTTTAAAACTCTGGGAAGTTTGCTTCTTCTTTTGCCATAAAAATCAGGCATAACTATAAAGAACTGTCATATCTGAAACTAGTTTCAGTGCCATAGCTATTTTGACAGTTATCTATGAAATTCAGGGGGCAAACAAAAAATTCTGTTAAATTCTGTTAAATTAGATTCAGTGTTTCAGGTAATCCCTTTCTTACAGTGGTTGGCATTTTCTCAATTTCCTTAAATCAAATGAGATAGTCCCAAAAGTGAACCAGCAGATATCAAACCAGTGATTGCCAGCAGAAAAATATATCAGGTGAATACAGACAACAGTTCATACTACGTAGAAGGGAATTTTTTGACAGAAGGAAATATAAAAGATGACCTTTGGCCAAGATAAACGAGGAACCTGACTGCTTCCACTGCTGTCTTAAGGAACCTTGTTCATTTGAGCCTTACACATATCAGCTGCAATGATATATTATTTCTGTTGGAATGAACACAAAACCATAACATCTGAAGCTGCTCAGCTAAAGTTAAATTCGTGTTTGTTTTTTATATTTCTGGTGTTTTGTTGTAGAGGTTTTTATTTGCTTTGCATATTTTATTTCAGTAATAAATCTTCAGATTCTGTTTCTGATGGATTCTGATTGATTTCTTTTTACATTAAAGCCCATGCAATTTCATATTAATTAGTTTGAACAAGTATTCTTTGGCTTATTCAAAGAAAGTCTATGAACAAATAATAGTTTATATTGAGGAGAAAATTCTCTGTGTGCTGGTAAGCATTCTCTGGTCTTTATGATAAGAAATTACAGAACTTGTTAGATTTTTAATGGACATTTGTAAATGGTTTTGGAATATTACAAAAGCTACATTAGTATAGTGAATGTCATGCCTTCCTGGGATGTAAACAACATGATTTTTCCATGGAAGTTGATACCGCCTGTCAGAAAAATACATGTTTTTCTCATTTTCTGAAAAATATCAGATGATTCAGGAAAAATAGGCCACGACAACAAAGAAAGAAATTTTTTTAGTGTACCACTCTTGTGATATTTACCATGGAAAACCAAAAACTTTGAACCATAAAATTGAAGCACATGGTGAATCAAAATCCTGTGTCTAACAACCTCTCTTTCAGATGTCTTCACTAACAAATTTTTGTAGTTCTAGAAAATAAGGGATGTGGGATAGCAAGTTAGCCTTACACAGATTTACATTTCATGGGCTTCCATTCTGAAGGCTCTGCTGATTCAGCTACCAAACCTGTAATATGCTACAGTAATTGTATGTGAAATTGCTGCTGTGCTGGCATGATTTTGCTGCTCTTGGTTTACAGGCTTAACATTTTCTGTTTTCTTTGGTATCTCAATGCTATGTTTAATATAAAGTATTCCTACACATAGAGAAACAGATTCCAGCAAGACTTCTCTGCATTTGTGCAGACCTGAAGTATCACTGCCAGTTTGGTGACACTCTCAGTCCTTGAACTTCTGTGTATTCAGTGTCTGCATAGGCTATTTGCTTTATATTTTCTTTACAGTTGAGACAGGCTGCTTTTGACTCTCCCCTGCTCCCACCTCATGTTGGACGTTTTATATCTTTAATCATCATTTACACAGTCTTATCTGCTTGCTGTCTTATGAGGTAAACAGTCTTGGGCCTCACCGCATGGGAGGCTGCCAAGAAGTCTGACTCATGTAAGAAATGCAAGACTTTTTTTTAGATTGTTTACTTATGACCTCCAATACTGTAATATCTTCAGACTTACTAGTTTTAATTTTTCAATTTATATATTTCCCCACAACAAACAAGGAGTGGATGTTCCTCTTTTGCTTTGCTCATTTGTCTCTGTGGTCTGGTAGACAAAATGTTGGTAGATCAAAATAAGATGGTTTGAATTTCCTCATGAAAAAGACAGTGACTTCATTCTCTGCTGAAAGTGTTAGAACCTTGTAGAAACCTTTATCATTTATTCCTTAGAAATAAGATCTCATTGATTTATTTGAATGAATCCTCTTAGGGTACACAAACTTTGCACCTTATTATTGGCATCTTGGATGATTTTAAGTTTTCCCCTTGTATTGTGTTTTGTTTTATTAGATACATTTTACATAACAATTAAGTATCTTCTGCAGTTCAGTTCCCGAAGGATTTCAATGCACAATGGTAGTGAAGTGTCCTGACAGCCCTCCAAAGCCCAGAGTTCATCTCACATCTCCCAACACTCCCTCCAGGGTCAGGCAGCCACATTCCTTGCTGAATCTAATACCTCCAGCTCCAATTATTTTTGCCACATGTCCCTAATGGCTGCTTTCCCTCTTTCGTATATACAGTCAAAGCAAGCGCTTGGTGTACAACTTCCTCACATCCCCTGACCTTTGAGCTGATGGGAAGACATACCTCTCCTCTCACACCAAAGCACTCTGAAGGCTGCTATGAAGTCCAAGTCCTCCCACAGTCTGTAATTACAAAGCCAGGAAGGATGACTCTGACTAACAGTAGGTAGTCTGTGGAGAGACCTGATATGTTATTAGAGCTGTGAGCTGTGAGACTTTTGGCACAAAATGCAGATGTGATCTAAAGTACAGTAACTCAGTCTTTTCCATCCAGATGTAGGTAAAGCAAGTGGTATCATTTGGAAGCTGTGCTGGGTATCTCACAGGAAATGGTGGTCTGATTTCCCTAAGGACATGCACTGTGGGTAGATACCTGTCCTGTCCCTGTACTTCAGTACACACAGGTTTTGATAAAATCTCTATCCAGGACTAGAGCCTTGTGAGAATCCAAATTTCCACGGAAGGCAGATTCTTGCTGGCAGAACTGGTACATCCTGGTAGGAAAGCATTTACACTAGCAATAGTAACAAATCTATCTTGAAATGCATTGGGTGTTTTTGGTAGGACTTGGTGACCTCAGCATCCTTCTGGCCCCACAGCTTGAAAAAAGAATTGCAACCCTTTGCATGCCTGTGTGGTAGTTAAAGACTCAGCAACTGGGTAGGTGCCAGTGTCCAGCAGGGACAAAAAGTGCCTGCTTGCTTTATTCTCAAGTTTCAGTTCTCCCTCTCTATGGTAAAATGCTGGAGGAAAAGAAGAAAACAGATCTTTGATTAAATTCTTCTATCCATTCCTGGCTTGGCCTGCTATAGCCAGGATACAGATTACTGTGAATGCCCTTTGAAAACATGCCCTATTCATTACCCGGGGAGAATTAGACATCCAACTTGGAATAGCTGCCACCATTTCAAGAAGTTACCTTAAGCTGGGCCTATGACAGACCTTGTACTCTTTATACCTCCTTTTTCATCCCTGTGGAAATTGTTTTGACTCATTTTGTTCTTGGTGATTCATGGATCCCAGTCTCCTTCCTGAAGTTGTTTGGCTGAAAATTAGGAAGAAGTGAAATTCCAGATCATTAGCCTGAATATGATTTTGCAAACCCCTCTATTCTTCTACCTTTACCCTGTCTTCCTCAAAAATGTTACTGTCCCCTTCTCATTTTAGAAAAGCTTCTCTTCCCCTCAACACACATGGGCAGGCACATACATTCCCTCTCTCAGAAGAGCTTTATGCCATGAAGCCCTCCGCCTGCATTGTTTTGAACTCCTGACTTTATGTTAGTTACTCAGATCCTCTTAAAGAGTCTCATATTCTTCAGGTTTAACAAAGCAGGCATCTGTTATTCTTTTACTAACCATGGGATAAAGGTCAGCTCTAAATGCCTCATCATGTTTTCTAACTACTGACGTGAGACACTAGCGCACAATTCCAGTTGGCAAGATCTGTCAGCAGATAAGAGGATATAAATCAGTGCATATTGCCATTATTCCCCTAATATATCATTGCCTAAAGCCTGAGTGGGAGGAAGTCAAGATACCAACACTAGCTACTGCTTTCCACAATGGAAGACTTGGATAAGCTCATCAATTTAGTTGTTTTAATGGTATTTTAATTTATAAATCAGAAGTGTATTTGGTGCTTACACTGAAGAGACTAGAGTCAAGTAACCTGTCATTATAACTTCAAATGTTCCTGGTGGTAGTGCAGCATTCCTTAGTACTTTATTTTTCCATGATACAAATGGCAGTTCCTTGAGAGAAGTAATATACTTTAACTGCCATGACCAGCCCCACCTGGGACCTCCACCCATAGCTGCAGCCCATAGGTCAGGGCTCATCTTAAGCTCATGCCTGGGAAACCTGTTCTCCTGTGGGCTGTGTTGTAGGTTGTGGTCTTGTCTCCTGGGTGGATTCAAACCTATGTTTAATTGTCTTCAGTGCTGCTTTCTGGATAGACTTCAGTCCTACCTTTTAGGTTTGTCTCCACCCTGCTGCTTCTGCCTGGGCCCTCTGGATGGGTCATGCTGTGTGTGGGGCTGCTATGCAGGCACAGCAGGACTATGCCCTGCTTGATGAGGACACTGTATCTAGTACGGTCATGTCTGGCTCTTGCTTACCCTCCTTCATGGGACAGTGTCTTCCTGCTGCTCCATGCTAGGGAGGGGTGGCCACAGTGGTGATGGCCCCCTGGCATCATCACCAGGCAGATCTGAAGGAAGAATGGCTAAGTGTGGGCAGAAGAATGAGACAGTCCTCACTGGCAACCAGGAACTGAGCTGCATCAGATGTGAGGTGTGCTTACACCTGAGAAAACTTTCACCATCCATAACCATTTTTCTAGGGTTTAACTTCAGAAAACTGGTATTCCATCCAGAGCTTTGTCACTTGAAGTGACTAAGAGTTCCTATGCTACTGATTTAAGGGTATGGTGTAAGCATAGCTTTGAAAATGTTGGCAAATATTTAGGTGGAGTTTGGAGGTAACCCTAAGCAGGTTCCTTATTTAATCAGATCACAGTGGGAGAAAAGCCTGATGGATTTTTTGGTGTGTTTGTGGGGGTTCCCCCCCATTTTTCACTTCTCCCACAAAGTTAGGCATGTATGCCTTTGAGTAGGCATCCTTTTTTATTTTTTTTTTTCCTCTGTCATTAGTGTAATTTTCTTTTCATTAGATCATTATCGCTCTGCTCATTTGACTGGGAATTTCCCCCAGGAGTGTGCCTTGCCAAAAGTGGTATTATTTTTATGACAGATTTACATGAGAGCAGGTTTTTCAGGTTCTGGTGGTAAACCATTTGGAAATATGTAGACTGGAAAACTGCACTTTTCTGTAAAAACCCCTATCAAGGTCACAAACTTTTCTTGTTTTGTGTAGCTTCTTTCAGCTCCCCAAATAACTGCCAGTCAGCAGTGCAACCAAGGATTGTAGCCAGCACGTAGTCCTTATGGTTCCAGAGCCTTTTACCCTTTTAATATCAGCACTGCACATCTGATATTAAATAATTGTTTAAATTACTGCCATGATTGAAACTTGAAATACTTTGTCGTTTTCAAAATATAGGTGGGGAGTGGGAGGAAAACCCAGCAGTTTTATTGTAACTACAAACATTTGCAATCTGAATTCTGTTCTTCCCTAAATTAATACTTTATGTGTGGGAATTTGTGTTCAGTACCAGTGCTTAAACTGTGAATGATCCTGAAGACGTGCTTCTGACAGGGAGGCTTGTCATGCAGAGGAAGGTGGTGACAGTTTCAGAGATGTAAATCATATTACAGTTTCCACATCTTTAGAAGGCCGAAGAAGAGATGCAATGGATCCCTTCTTCCATGCCCAAACCTTGTCCAATGGACATTTTTGGACACTGAGAGCACGTGTGTCACGTTAGTACTATGTCCCTTCTTTGTCATCAGTCTGAGCTTGTGGAAACTGCAGTGGAAGCTCTGACATTCAGCCTTGCAAACTGAAGCTCTGTAACCTTAGGAAAATGTTAATTAGAGCATGGTTGTGGCTGACTCTGCTGAGGCTGTAGCCTGAGACTCCAGCCAGGCTGTATGAAGTTGCACAAGCACTGTAAGTGGAACTATCCCCTGAAATCAAGGCACGTAACTGAATATCCATGTCTGAAAAGCCCAGCTGGTGTAACTGAGCACGTACTTAGGGAAACAAATTTGTGTGTGCATCTTTTGAAACCATCCAATCAGGCTGCACTTTTAGTGCTCGTTCCAATTTGTGCTAACTTGTAGGAACTTGGCAATTAAACATTATCATATTCAATTCAGATTTTCAGGTGATTTCGAAGAACCACATCTGAAAGTGAAAATTTTATTGAAGAACTGCGTTACAAACTTATGATGTGGTTTTAATCAGCCAAAACATGAAGCTAGTTTTAACCTGATACTTAAATTGTGAGTTTATTTTTATAATGTAATTAAACATGTAGTTAGATAGTAGTATTGCTGCAATAAGAATTTTGCTCTCTAAAATGAAATTTTTCAGCCATTGACTTCTGTGCAGCTTGTTCCCCCTGCTTTGTAAGTGTATTTTACCTAAAGTTTTAATGAACCCATACAGTTATCTGTCTATTGCAGTTCGACAGTACTTCAGTGTATGCAGTCTAAACAAGTGCAAGTTTGAAAACACAGCTCTTAATAAAATAAATGTCACATGCGGCAGTTTATTTAAATAATAGGGATCTGATATTTGTGTGGAAAACACTGTAGTTTATACTCAAATATTTATTAATCTTCTCAAACTTGTACTTCTGCAGCGTGAGCAAACTGGTGGGATAGAAATTTCTGTCCCTTCATTTTGTATTCACATAGCTCAGTCCTAAAATGCCCTCTGCTGGGCACTGGCAGCAGCCGGGGAAGCAAGAGTGTTTAAGATTGGCAAAATTAATATCATATGACTTATATCATCCAGCAGAGCATCTAAATTTTGAAGGAATATCTTATTAAAGTTATTTCAAGCTTAAGAGTGTGTAATATGGAACAATTTAAAGAGGAAAAAATTAGCTACTTCTAGTTAGATATGTTTCTGAAGAAAAAATAGTCTTGTACTGGGATTAAACCACTTTTCGTTGACATCATCTCTTTTTTTCTCCACTTATGGATACAAACAGCACTATGTTACAGAAACTAATAGGTATTTGGGGAAAAAAAGATAAAATCGAACATATTGATATTCTAAAATTGTGGAGCCAGGAGAAGCCATATTTCTTACATAAAATTGGAGCTAAGGGAGAGTAGAGAGTTTCATCACTGGTGTTTTCTGATGTGTCAGAGCTTCTTTTCCCTACCCAATGTGATGATAATGTATAAGTAGGAGGGGGAGATCTCAATTGCTTTCTGTTGTTAAACATAATCTGATGGATAAATGGCCCCAGAGATTAAAGGACAGTAATGTGATCAGGTCACAGGTATATTCAGGTCTGGAATATACCTATAGGCATGATATCCTGCTTAGTAAAAGGTAAACTAGGAGTTATCCTACTTGGGGTTTATCTTTGCTTTGACAGCTGTAAAATATTTTGATTGAATATAAATCCTTATGATGCTATTGAACTGGCAGTCCAATAATGTCAGCTTGTCACTAGTATGTTTTGTTGTAACCTTATCCAGTGCTGTCAGTATAGGACACAAGCCTCCACATGTTACTACTTTATATTGCCTCAATGTACTAATCAAAATTGGAACTCTGTGTTTTGTATAAGTTGGTGTGTGAAATCTGATTGAACTGCTTAACAAGATTCTACAAGAAATATCGTTACTATTTGTATTGTCTTTCTTTAAGATCAAGTAACTTATCTCAAATCTCTTCAGATACAAGTCCTGGACTACTGTGTACTTGCTTGGAACCCGGGATTTTTCCTTTTTCTGGAGCGTAAGTATATTTTTTTAATGAGGAAAAAAGCAACCAAGATTTTGGCATGTGGGTACATGAAAATAAGTTTGTAATTTCGAGCTATTAATTCTTTATGATTAACATGAAATATATTAGAAATTCTGTATATGTTACATGCATGTTTTCTCTGTGCAGCAAATTAACTGACTCACAGAGTTTTACATCTTGGCTTCTGACTCTTCTCTCTCATAGGGTCAGAAACATTTTTTTTCTCCGGATGGACATAGATTAGTAAAAAAGGCATTTTAATTAAATGGAGTTAAAATTGTAGTGTACTGCACATTGTTAGTTTAACTGGAATTGTGCAACATATGTTGATAATCCATCTGAAAATTTCAATCTATTTCACATAAAAGTAGTCAAAATTAAGTGCCAGAGTTTAATTGAAAAATAACAGCACAACTGAACAAAGAGTGCTGTCCAAGTTCTACTCATTAAACAAGCCAGACCCACTGATTTACTAGGGCTTTTGTGAAACTAGCAGGACTTTCCTGTCCAAAGTACTTACCTTGCCTTTTCCTAAATTTTGAAATCTTTGTTAAAAAATATGGTTGTCTTGTCACTATGTTACACGATACCATTTGTTATCTTGTTTGTTACAATATGCTACTTCATGTTAGAAAGATAAAAGAAAAATAATCATTTTTATAAAGCAAGCAAGGAGGAAAATTAAATCTCTCTCCACAGCTGAAACAGAACAACCTGCAGGGAAGAAAGATGCAAAGGCACATGTCAAATTTATTGGACAGGAACAGTTTTTAAATGCCTTAAGGTTGTTTTTGGTATTTTTTTTCTCCTTTTATTATTTTTATACCAGCCCTCAGTCTACCTCATAATGACTATTTTTCTTCTGATAAGAGAGTAAGAACTGGCAAACTTATGTTAAGAACTGGCAAACTTATGATAGGTAGTATCTGGCATTTTGACAGGATGATAGTTAATTCGGTTGTCTTGTAAGCAATAATTAGAAAAAAAACCCCAAAACCCCATAGCCATTCTGAATAAGGAATATACTTTTTGGCCAGATGTCTGAGGTTTAGAAAACATCTGATATTGTGATATTTACGGTGATATTACAGTGGCTGCCAGGACATCTTTTGTTCATCTTTAAATCATTGCGAGTTAAAATTTAGGTAGGATAGTGGGAATAAAAGACAAAGCTAAGAACACCTTCCCCTCACCCTTCCCTTCTCCCAAGCTTCAACTTTACTCCAGTAGCAATTTTTCCACCTCCTCCTCTCTGAGCAGAATGGGGAATGGGAAATGGGGTTGTGGCCAGTTCCTAACGCTTCATTGCTGCTGCTCATTCCTCCTCACAATCTTTCTCTGCTGCAGCATTGGGTCAGTTCCATAGGATACAGTTCTTCATAAGTTTCTTCAGCCTGGGTGCTTCACATGGTCTGGAGTTCTTCAAGAACTGCTCTGTCATGAGTCCTGTCTCTGGGGTGCAGTTCTTCACAAGTGGACTGCTTTAGTGTGTGTCTACCACAAGCCACAGCTCCTGCCAGAAAAACTGCTCCTATGTGGGCTTCTCTCCACAGGCTGCAACTTTCTTCAGGTACATCAATGTTCTCTGGCATGGTGTTTTCCTGGGGCTGCAGGTGGATCTCTGTTCCATCGTGGACCTCCCTGGGCTGCCAGGCCACAGCTGCCTCACCATGGGCTGCACCATGGGTTGCAGGGGAATCTCAGATCCAGCACCTCCTGCTCTCCTCCTCCACTGACCTTAGTGTTTGCAGGGTGTTTCTCTCACAGTTTCTCACTCCTATTATCCCAGCTCATGCACAGAAGTTTTTACCCTTTCTTAAACATGTTGTCACAGAGGTGCCACCAACGTCACTGGAAGGATGTTGAGTTGGCTGGAACTGGCTTTGTTAGACATTTGGGCATCTCCTGCTGTCTCTTCACAGCTGCCACCCCTGCAGTTCCCCCACTACCAAAACTTTGCTGTAAACCCAATGAATCTTGCACCTTCTCTAAAGGAAGGGGAATACTGAAATTCCTTCTAAATGTTTATATGGAGCCATGTCATACTTCTTCTTCAATTTCTATTGTTTTAAGGAGGTGCTAGTATTTTATCCTCAGGAATACTCTTTCTAATGAAGATAATATTGCCTGTTTTCACTGAAGAAAGCATATGCATCACATAAATAATGATAAGACTAAGAACGATTTTTTGTGTAGCTTAAAATAATTGATTTTACCACTTTATCTCCCACATTAAAATTATTTTTTCATATCTCCTCTCATATATATATATGTGTGTGTGTATATATATATATATGTGTATATATATATTTTTTTTTCAAAGTTGAGTTAAAGTTCTAAAGTTCTGTTTTCACTTGAAATGGTGAATGTTTTGGAACCTTCCTTAACTAGGACTCCAATCCAGGCAAACAGAGGAACTACTCTGTGCTTGCAGACCCATTCTTCCTGCTCAAATGACTTCAGAATCTTTTCTGTATTTCAATAACAGATTTTGCTAAAATACTGCCCAGTCAATATATCATCAGGAGATATTTCATAGAGGAGACATGACTTACTGAGATGCATAAAATCCCTGTGATGGCAACAGCCTCTTGTGCTGCACAGGAAAAGCTCCAACCCATAGCTGTCATGATCTTTTGCTTTCTTTATTTTTAACTGAAAGCTTTCATGTTAATGTCGCCACATGGACTTGTTTAGCAAGTCTCTGTCCTTTTTTTAAAAAGATCTGTTGATATTTTTAACAACTTTCTTTGCATGTTTGAACTTTAAAACACAAGTACTGTAAAGGTAGGAAATCCTCCTTGTTATTTCAGTAGTGTTTGTCTGTGGAAAGGGAAACCCACTTTTTTTCCTTTAATGGATTTCATCTATTACTGTCAGCTAATTTATTTTCTGAATGTTCTTTAGATTTGATGTAACTTATATATTTTTTGCTTTACATTGGAATCCTGCCTCATCCTTTTGTGACACATCTAATAAAATGTTTTTGTCACTGCTTATTTTTTTTTTTCTTTCAGAATTGGTTCTCTTCCCTTGGATATACATTCTCCAGTGGAAGCCTAAAAGCAATACATAGTTCTTCCATTGCATCTGTCTTTTGCCAGTTTGGAGACCTAGACATCTAATTTTCAGCTTGATTTATATATAAACTGTGCAGCTGGTAGTGAATTTATGGTCATTACTGCTTTTAGACAATGTATTCTTGGATTCATCTTGCAAAGTTCACATTTTCAGAAATAGTGCCCTTTTTCCCCAAATCTTTCATGTTGCAAAGAAAGTTAACGCTTCCTTCCCAAAGCAAGATTTTTAGGGAGGAATTCATCTTGTGCTCTCAGTGAAAGTACAAGAGATCAATACTTTGATATGTTGTTTTACTTTTTATGTTTCTGTACTTTTCCTCTCAATTCTTATGCCTGAGGAAAGACCTTACATATGAAAAACCTCTGACTTATTTCTTCCACAGGCCTATTATTAGTACTGAGCTTTTCTCCCTTAAAATTAGCTTTTGATTTTTTTTCTATGATGAAGCCAAGATTTTGTTTGCATTTCTGATTTATGATCTCATTTTTATATACCAATTTGTTAATAAAATGCTGGGCTTAATGCTGTCCATTTGTAACCCTTTCTTTGGTGTATGGGGAGGCTAGAGTTGATGTTTTCCTCTCTCTGATGCTGGGATATCTGACACAAATATGTCAGCAGATTAGTGGATATTTCACTGTCAGTTAAAGAAGAGTATCTTTTTTCTTTTTCTTTTCCTTTCCTTTTTCCACCCAGAAACAGCAAGTTATTGCTTCCAAAACTTCAGAACACAAATCAGCCAAACAAGATTTTCTTTCAATATAAATTCTCTAGATAAATCCCAGTAGAACTGGAGCAAATTAAGGAATTTGCTAAATTGCTGTTAATGAGTGATAAATGTTCTCTGCCAGCATATATATCCTCTGTTTGATAGTTTAGGGAGCTCAATGGAACAAGTTGTCCAAACTAAACTATGTCACTGCTATATAGTACTTCTAATGCAGCTAAGCTTGTTGAACATTTCCAGGTAATTATTTTCCTGTAACAATGTACCTGGGTCTTATGAAGATTAGAATTTTTTGTAAGAAGTGAAAATTTTGAAATATTAAGAAAAAAGAAAAAGTGGAGGTGTCCATTAAGAACATTATGGCACAATAATATTTTGGTTTTTCATTTGAAATTATTTTATTTCTTGAATTATATGTATGAAGTATCAGTAATAAAATATTTTAGTTTTCCTGCTAGAAAATTATTTTACCAAATTAAAGTCAGGAAATTTTATGGAGAATAATAATTGCAATTATTTTATTATTTTCTTTTATTTTCCTCTTTTTCTCTTTGAAATATACTTTTTGCATGGCATGATCTTTGCATCTGAGTCTGAAATCATTAAGAATTTATCATGTCTCTCTCCTATATAATCGAAAGAACTGGTAGGAAAATTGCTATTGTAATGATCAAGAATTGTGGAAATACAGACCAAGAACAAGCTTGCTTCTCAATTTAAAATAAAATTTGTACGTCTCAGATATATTTGGGGCTATTTTCAATACACTGAAACTAAAACAGTTTGCAAAAAAAAATTGATTTCCCTCTGGGGCTTCTAGCAGTGTTTTAATCAGTATTCTGTATATTGGGCAAAGCTGGATAGATGTAGAAGTGGAAAGTTCCTCTGATGCTAATGTCCTCCTAGGCACAGGGCAAATTGTCTTTTGAAAGATGTGAATTAAAATGTATAGCATGCTTTTATCTGCCTCCTCTTTGTGTGCAGAATTAATAATTTCAAACAATTTTGCCTTCTTTCAAATGGTAATTATTGTAGGGACTGTCAATGCTGTGCACTACATCAGTTACAGAAGAGTCTGAATTAAGCTAAGTACTACAGTCTGTTTTTTTAAAGTATGGATCAATTCACACTGAAACAAAAGCACATGCACTGATTTAGTTCCTGGTTGACCCACCTTTCCACAATTTCCAGTTCTTCCTGTATATGAGGAAAGCAGGGAAGGAAGTTTCTCTCACCAACTTTGTGTACATCAGGAACATGTTGATCAACATAGCTTATAATCAGACACCAAATAAAACCTGTTTTATCACTACTGACATTAATTTCAGAGTGCAAGGTTCATATTTTCCCTTTCTCTATGAGGTTTTGCAGAATTTTTTCCATCTAACAGCATATAAACTAATAAAATGAAAATTCCTCTGTCTTAGCCTGATCGTTTGCTCAGAGCAACAGGGCAGTCAAATAAACAGGCCAAGCACTGGAAAACTGACACACTTGAAATTCATAAGAGCAAGTTTAAGTGGTTCTTTAAAACCATTTTGAAAGCATCATTAATCATGCTGGGCACTGAGCCAGTATAAGCAGCTAGTTACAATTGTATTACTCCTTTTAACAGAAAAGATGAACTTTCCTCGTCTTTCCTCTGCATGGTTCTTTGCACTTAAAGTACATCCAGCCTCAGCTAGAAATATCCCTTAGCAGGTTAGAAAAGGGAGACAGCAGGAGACTTACTGCAGTTGTTCCACCCTCCCCTTCATGATCTTTGCTTTGTAATGGTTTTCTTTCATCAGGAATATATCCCTTGCTTCAATTGTAAAACTAATGGCAAGTCTTTCTTCTGCTAAGGGATGCTCTACACACTATGCAAATAGGCAAAAGAAAAAACAAAGCAGATCTCTAAACTGTGCATTCCTCTACCACAGGTTACCAAAGGGACACACTGCCTGTACCAAAAATAAATTTAGAAGCATTTCTGTGGACCACTTTCACTGTGTTCTATTGATCTTAAAGATCTCAACAAGCAAATTGCACAGAACACTTACAAAATAAAACTGCCAATAGAAACTTTTTGTGGAGTCTTATTGTTCCTCCCTTGTTCCCTGTCAAACTGAGGGAGGATGACAAGTTTTTTCACCTATAAATTATTGCATTCACTGATTGTGCTAATTGGAACTAATTATGATAATTAGGTCTTTTGAAGATGAAAAATGTAATTCTTTGATTTTATGGATGTAGCTTTCAAATTTATGGATGTGGGTTTAGAGGCCGTCCCTTCTCAAGGATTTGCACATGACAATAACCAGGAAGGTTATATGTTGTCCTTTACTGGAATGCTTTTTTTGTGCTGTTTTCATTCAAAGTAAAGACAAGCTTTGAAGACTTGTATTTAAGCCCATGGATTTAAATAAACTTGGGGTTAAACTTGGAGGAGGACATTTATGAGTTTATGATGGACATTTAATTAGCAAATGAAGCATCTGTATTAATTTTAACCTTTGCATTAGCAAAGTAAGTTTCTCATATGGAGATGAGGAAGTATATCTTCAAGTCAAGATAAAGGATTTGTACCTAGAGATGCTTGCCAGCTCATCATAACCGCAATAAGAAAGCCACTGATGCTCTGTAAGGTATCAATAAAAAATGTATTTATCAGAGTCAACACTACAGGAAGAGCAGAGTGTAGGTAATCTTTATGTCCCTTTAGGTGCTGTAGCACTGAATGGCTCTTCAGCCCCAGTGCAGCACACCGTGCAGACCCCATCCATAGAACACACCTTCCCCTTTGGATCCTTGGAGCTACTCCTTGTTTTCTTACATAGAAAGAGCTCTTATTCATAATTTCTGCTCTCATAATTTCTGCTCTCAGACAGGAGAGATGTTTGTGTGGGGCTTGCAGCTGCACAGTTGGATGAAAGCAAGGCCAGGCAGGGAGTGGAACTGCCAGTATGAAGTAGGAGCTGCCACAGGCTTCTCTGTTAAAACCAGCTGGTTCTGTTTGTCCTGCAGCCAAATTCTGTGCAGCACTGGCCCGAGGGCTGTGCTGGTCCCGCATGTACATGATCATTCCTTCTGTGTGCAGTGGTGGGAGAGTCAGGGCCTCTGCACCACTCCCTAATGATATTTTATTAGGTTAGTTACATAGTGGAATTGAGTATGTATGTGTTGATACCTCTGAACTTCAAGGGAATTTTCTTTTCCTCTGTTTCAGGGAAAACAGGCAAAAACAAGCTCTCAACAGGAAACCCCAGGGAAACTGCTTGAATTCCTTATTAAGTCCACAACCAATTTGTTGGGTAAATAAACCTAAGTGTTCTTAAATCATCTATTCAAATACATGGTGATTTGTAAAGTTAAAGACTGCTAATAAATTGGTATTGCAGAGCTGGTAAAACACATCATATATCACCAATTCTGGTATAGCTCCTGTGACATGAATGCAATTACATTATTTTAAATTTCAAAAGCAAGAGAGAAGGAACAAGTCAGAGGGAACAGCTAAAATGCAGGGGGAAATTGTACTTAGAGCTGCTTATTGCATCATTTTTTCCTGGCTTTTAACACTCCAGCAATGGGGGCTCCTTCTTTGCCCTCCAATAGCAAAGCATCAGAAGTAAAATTGTGATAATTCATGAAAAACAGTGGGTAGGAACATATAATGGAGAGTTAATGGGATATTTAATAAGTAAGCAGTTTTATGCAAAAGTGGCAGTTCTGTGAAGATTTCCTATTTCAGAAAGAGTGTGGCTGAACACTGTGAAGATGCACTTCAATTTGTGAAGTAAATTCCATCAGCTGTTCCTTCTGTAATAAAAACACATACAGTTTTTCTTTCTATCTATCTATCTATCTATCTATCTATCTATCTATCTATCTATCTATATCACAGTTTGTACTATGATGAGAACCTCTTACCAGGCCTTCTGATCCTGTGAGGCTCCTTCGAAACTGTATTGTCTGAATTCTCATTAATATTTGCATAGGCACAAGATGTTGTTCTTTATTGTATAGAAATAACTCATATCATGTTCTCTCTCTCCATTGTTTCACTCATGCAGAAGCAAGGAGGTCAGTGCAGGGCATTAATGCTTTGATATTTTCCATACTACTCACTGCAAGTAAAATTCATCAACTTGTGATATATTCTGCACACAGTTCTGTATTGTGCTACATAAACCCAAAGATGAAAACAAGGCCACTGGTAAGTAGTCCAAACATTTCTCTGCATTTGATGTGGATAGAGTGAATGCTTTCTTTTTTCTCCCCTTTATGCTCTATATAGTACATAAACAAATAATTATTTTCCTTTTCATTTCTGAAGTACTCTTTATATATTTGAGTACTGATCAATAAAAAAGAATCTTTCTAAAAGCTCTATATACTGAAAATAGGATTGGATAGTTCTTTTTTTTTCTCCCATTGCTGTATTGTAGTGATGCTACATTACAGCATGAGAAAACATACCCAAATGAAACAATTGTGCATGCCTTATAGAGATTTTCCTGGGTAGAGGATAGGAGAAATAAACCTTTCATAACTAATACTAATTATTTTGCATGAATACTTTCTAGGAGGCATGAGTACTACTGAAATATAGTTGAAAACAGAGTGGCACTACAAAGAGCAGAAGATGTTAAAAGGTGATAGTCTTCCATGCTTATACTTGGCTTCATGGGAGAAAAAACCTGATAACGTTCAAGATCAAATAAAAAATAAAGGAATGAAAAAGGCATAAGCTGAAAATATATTTAGACTTTAAATCTGTACAGTCTGAGGTTTTTTTTCAATTAGACTTGATCTGGATTTCTACATTTGTGTTGAGACAGCTTCAAATATCCATTAATCCATCCAATTCCAATCATAATATTTAGAGGCTTCAGTGCTAGCAGTGCAGAGATCTACCTCAGCCAGCCTTAAATATGTGAAAGATTATGTTTAAGTTTGTACTTATCACCCAAGTTGCTTTTGAAGCCAGTGAAAACTAATAGATGCTTTCAGAGAATGTCTCATGTGGTCTGTGGAGACCGGAGAGAAGTGACTTACACTGTGGTGTCAATCACCCTCTGGAAGTGCCTGTTTCTTTCAGTGGCCTGCAGAAGGAGCCTGCCAAGACTAGTTGAGATTTAAACCTTGATGTCAAAATGAATGGCTCTCTTTCCACATTACCTGTCACTGCTTGAGTATGATGTTGATGCTTTCTGTGTAGTTCACATTCTATTTAGAAACAGAGCTTGATTTTTAATAGATACAGAACAGAAGGGGAAGGAGATAATGACTCCCCTTAGTTTAACAAACTCATGCTAACTAAAAAATCAATTGCTTCCTATTAAATTCTGGANGATATTAATATTAATATTCTATTTTATAGATTTAATATTATTTCCTTGTTGATGTCCCTACATGATTGCATATTACAGACAAAATAGGTAAATTAACTTAATTTTCACGTTCCCTGTCTTCTAAGGATATGTGGTGACTTGATTTGAAGAAATTCTCATTTAATTTTGTTTTGGGATGGTTTACTATTTTTTTTCCTTGCTTGCATGTTAGTTGAGCCTTTACTTCTAAGATCTATTTTATTACCCACAATTACATCTTCTGCTGCACTTCCTGTGTAGCAACCAGTGCTGTGGTTGTGTCTAAGTAGATTTTTCCTTAAAATTAAATGAGTGGTAAT